>ML810038.1:28446-55055 GCA_009831015.1 Picea engelmannii
GGGGGGGGGGGTGAATCTGTATAAGCAATTTTACCATTTTTAACCACAATATATATATATACACACATGTCAACTTTATCAATAGTATATCATCAATATATCATCTGTATATCATGAGCATGTAAACATAATCAACATCACATCAAGTACATAGTACACCAGAATTTACATGGAAACCAAAATGGAAGAAAACCACGGAATGTTTTCTTATATATATCAAGAATACATTCATAGGAAGCACCAACTTCCAAATTCTCCCAGACCAACTGGAAGAAGGCACTGACCCCCTAATTTACAGGCACCAACCTGAAGGAAGTTTTTGGAGCAGGAAATTTTGGGAGTAAGTACAGGAAGCGAGGATGAAAATACCAAAGGAAACAACGCGCGCCATAAAATAAGGAATACCAACGTGACAAAGGGAAAAGGAAGCAGTGTGCCAAGAAAGAAAGAAGTCAAAGCAAGGATGAAGACCAACCATGCAGAAGGAAGTTGGAATGTGGGCAAGTGGAGTCCACTTAGGGTTAGGGTTTTTGTCAATATAAGGGTTTTTACCCACTTTTTTTAGTATAAATATGATGTATGAGCTAGATAGGACAACATATCATATGAGAACTTGGAATGAGCTACCTTCTATTTTGGAGAGTCCTTTTTGAGTCTAATGTTTTGTATTGTCGAGAGCTGTGGAGCTCAGATGGAGTCAATGTTGAGATGTAACTGAGGGTCAGGTCGCAAGCTGTAGATCTTGGTGTGACATTGGTCAGCCTCACCATTCATAACTTCTTGTGTAATGCACACATTGCAAAACTATTTTGAATAAGCAAAATATCTATGTGGACGTATCCCCAGGGGGGTGAGACACATTAAAAATGGTGTCTTTATGTGTGATGTGTCCTTTTTATACTCTTATGATGAATGAATGGTTAGATGAATTAATTTTTTAGGGTTTATTTACAGTGTGCACTGGTATAATGAATGTTGTTGAATGGATAAAATGATAGATATGATGAATTTTATGGTAGAATGCATGTTAAAGTAGAACATTAGTAAAAAGTACATCCCCAATCCCTCCCATGATTATAGACATCCACATTCTGCAGTCACCCATAAACCATCTCATGTGAGACTACGATGTGCACTCTGTGTGCGATGTAGCCTTTTGGTTTACCAGAAGGGTCAATGGTGAAAATGGTTTTGTTGGAGAACTAAGGTAGAACTCGAGTCAGCCCATACATCCAACAAATGGTTCTCTTGTCAACTGGAAATCAGAAGGGCATCCTGGAAGGGATTTGGTGAAGAATATGTAGTGGTAGAAAGGGATGTTTAGGCCATGGAATCCTACAAAGAAAGAGATTGAAAGATTGTCAGAGACAAAGAAGTTGGATTTTTCACAAAAAGATAATAAGGGTTCCAGGTACACACCATGTTAGTATCTATAGAGGCCAGTAGAGTGGACTGCTGAAAATATTGCACAATTGGAAAGGGTTAATAACAAATTCATGTGCACAGTGGATTTCTGCTTAGATAGCATTATTGTGGGGTTTATTACTGAGTTTGTAGTAGATACAGAGAAGTCATATACTACTACAGAGCGGGATTTCTTGAAGGGACCTAGAGGGAGGTACATCAGATCACTTTACACATCAATCAAGATCTTACTACATGATAAAGGGGTAATGAACATGGAATCATATAGCTAGATCACTTTGCGTGCATGGGGTAGTTGGGGGAAGCACTAAGGAAGCTCTGAGATATGGAGAAGGCTCTAGAGAGTAGCCAGAATAAGGAAGCAATGGACCCCATCATTATGGATGATGAACAGACCAGGGAAATCATAAGTAAAGCAGGTGTGATGCCCAACAGACGAACTTACGAATATAAGATGAATAGTAAGAAGAGGGCAGTATCCGAGCGAAAGGGCTTGGACATCAATGAGAAAGAGGTATAGGATCTCTATGCCATGGGACATATTGAGGGTGTCTTGTGTGCCACATATGAGAGGAAAACCAAAGATCATGGGTCCAACACAGAAGAAGGCTCACCATTCCAGATTTGAATTAGTGTGGAACCCACAACCCCTTGTGTGACTACGACATCCGAAGAAGAAAAACCAGTTAACCAGCAAATGATTAGTGGTAGAAGAATTTTTACAGGACATGGGTCCAGTAGTAGAAGTGCAAGTTCAACAAGTAGCATTCAAGTATCTATACCGAGTGGAGGTGGTAGTTCATCAAATTTCACAATGGTGTGACAAGATCCAACTATTAGGTTACAGAGTTCTGAGGGGATGAGTTAGATGATCGAGAAAACCATTTTTTAATACGTGAGAAGAAATGGGTAGCAAAGAAGATTACAAATGAAGATACAAAAGTTATGCAGTTGGAAATCACATTTAGAGACTGCACATTAGACTGGTACATGGGTCTCATAACAAATAATCCAATGGGAATGCCTGCAACTGTAGTAGAGGTGAAGAAGAAATTAATCAATGCATTTCAGAAACCAAGGTCAGAAGATCAGTTTATGAATGAAATGATAGAGATTAAGTAGAAACCAAGAGAGTCAGTCTAGGAAGTGGACCTGAAGTTCAAGAGGATAAAAGGTAAGTTAAAGTACACTATTATTGATATGCAGCATAGACATTTTCTTTTGAATTATCTATTCCCACACTTGAAGTACCCTTTGAGATAGAAAAAATTCCAAATTCAGGCTGAGGCTCTGCAGGAAGCCTTACAGCTAGAGGAAAACCAATACAAGCATACATATCCAGTTGTGGAAGAGCTGAAGCAATATCTTAAGAACTTAACATTCCATTTGAATTAGAATAAAGGAAAGGTATACAATGTGCAGGACAGAAGGCCATCACAAGAATGAGTGACTATTATTTGCGCAGTATATTGGAATGGGTATGCCAAACCTTTTAGCTTAAGGAGGACCATGGTGTGAGATTTTCAAAACACACGGGCATGATCCCTATCACTGCCCCCTAATGCAGAAGTATTAGACAGTACCAAAGAGAACATTTTGTAACTTTTGTAAGTCAGTTGGACACGAATATAAGAACTGTAGAACCTTGGAGATGATGAAATAAAGGATTATAGATACATACAGGGTGCAAGTTGAACATGCAATGGGACAACTTGCACCGCAACATCCACAGTATAACAATGTGAAACAACTATAGTATAATAATGTGCATCATTTTGCAGCACAACCACAGTATAATGCACAACAACTTCAAGGGAAACAACAATATAATCCAACACAACAATGCGCAACAACACTACAGTACAATAGCGCGCAACCACAGTATAATTAGGTACCTCAGTACAATACACTGTGCAGAGATAATCATGGAAAAATAGGAGGCTTCAGAGGAGGAGGTCATGAAGGAAGAGGATTTGGAGGATGCAGAGGAACATTTTTTTTTCATAACTGTCAGAAACCAAGGAACTATGCAAGAGACTATCCACAACCACCTGTGACATGTATATATTGTCATGCAGTATGACACTTTTTATAAAGATACAGAACAAGAGGTACCAGACCAACCGTAACGTGTAATGGATTGTTGTAGAAAACAAATAAGAGGATGACAAGAAGATCAACATAGTCACTAGAGGGGGATATAAGAAAGGAGAAGATGTATCAAAGAAGGATCAAGATCAATACCAGTGGGTCAATAAGAATACAGTGCATGAACAGAAGTTTGATGCGTGTAAAGAGAAAGAGATATTCAAGGAAGCTAGACATGATATTTTGAAGGAAAACATTGTGTCCACCTCAGGAACAAAGCCAGTAGATGAGGTACTAGTGTATGAGATGCCTCCACTATTTGATCATACTAGCAAAGAGCAACCTTTAGATCAAGTAAGTAACTTAAGAGACTTTTTGGGATCTTGTGTAAAGTTTCTAAATGATAAAAACTCTTTACAAATATTGAAAAATATGTTAGAAAAGTGTCATCCTGGGAAGAATGGGTAAAGACGGCGAATCAGGTCTGGAAGAAGAGAAGAAAAAGTCAAGAATTCAGGTTGAATGCAAACATAGGATATTTCAACATGGGGGATATCATACTAGACTTAGGGTCTGAAGTCATTGTTCTGCCAAAGAAAACTTGGGAAGTTATGGCAGAACCTCAACTGGGGTATTCACCTATTCGATTGAAGTTGGAAAATAAGCATAGAGTGGTGCCAATTGGTAGGTTGAAGGGGATTCTAGTATATCTAGATGGTGTGCACACCATGGCATACTTTGAATTCATTGACATAGTGGACAACACTTCACCATATCCAACATTGCTGGGTCTAGATTGGACTTTTGATAACCAGAATATTATCAATTTTAGGACAAGGAAGATGATATTTGAATATGGAGAATGCAGAGTTATTGCTCCATTGGATCCCTTAGAAGGAGGAATGTATGTGGAACCTTTGATAGACAATATTCTTACAAAAGATGTAAATCAATTATACAGAACAACTGCACACAAAGAGGATTATATCAACCCAACTGCAAATGGCATGCTCAGTTGGAGGAGTATCAGTTATTGTGCTTCAGACTCTGACACATGACTAAATAACTGTGAGCATCGAGTACATGAATTATCCACCAGAAGATGTGCTAGAATGACGCACGTGCTGAGATGGGTTGGTACATAGGTAAGAGAACCTCCTACTTTTATGGTTTGAATGACTTGGAAGAATTTTTTATGAAATTTGAGGTAGAGGTTATCGAAAATCAGAGATTACTAGCATTAGATATTTCTTTAAAAGATACACCTGCAAGATGGTGGGGTACACACAAGGAAAAGATAAACAATTGGTTTCAGTGCAAAAGGTTACTGCGCATCAGATTTGGTGCAGAGCAAGAGCATATATATGAGGAGAAATATGAGGGATTTGGACAACCTCAAGAACATGTAAATAAGTGCATGGTTCAATGGAGATTAGTACCACCAAAAGAATGGCCATACCATTTTATTCACACATTAGAAGGCATTCTGAAGAACTGGTACATAGAACAGGAACAACACCAAGAAACTACTATCTGGGAAGAGATACAGCAAAATAACCTATTTACATTTGCATTTGAGCATGACAGTCCAAAGATAGATACAACACTGAAAGTGGTAAGAGACGGAATATTTGAATAACCATACTTTGAAATAATCCCAACATATCAGAAGCAGGCTACACAGACAGTTAAACAATTGCTATGATGTTATCACATCGCAAAAGATAATTCGTGCAATATACAGATTCCAGGAGTGGAAGGTGAAAGGGAAGTAGAATGTCCCAAGCTAAATTCATAATATTATGTTGCACCATTAAATATCAAGAAGGTAAACATTGGAACTACAAAAAACCCAAAGATGGAAAGTATTGGAGATTATTGGGATAATCAGACAGTAGAAAGGATCACAGAATTATTGTGCGAGTACAATGACTTATTCCTAGCTACATTCTCAGAGTTGAAGGGATTAGTAGGAGAGCTAGGAGATATGAATATCCCTTTGAAGCCAAAATCCATACCTATCAAACATAGACCTTACATATTGAATCCAATACACAAAGAGAAAGTGAAGGCAAAAATTGACAAAATGTTAGAAGCTAGTGTTATACAACCTGTGGAAGAATCAGAATGGATCAGTCCTATGGTGGTGCAAGAAAAGAATCAAGGAGGGTTTATGATTTGTGTGTATTTGATAAAATTGAATGATGCTTTCCAACATGATCTTTTTCCTACCCCATTTACAGACAAAGATTTGGAGAATGTAGGTGGTCAAGAAGCTTATTCCTTTATAGATGGATTCTTGGGATATCATTAGATTATGATAGCACCAGAATATAGACATGAGACTACATTTTCTACAGAGTGGGGATCATTTAATTATACAATTATTCCATTTGGATTGAAAAATGCACCATCATTTTTTTCAAGGGTAGTAGTAGCAGCTTTTAAGGACTTTATTCATAAGTTTTTAGAGGTTTACTTGGATGATTGGACAGTGTTCAGTTTGTTGAAGGATCTTGTTGAATTATTAAGGTTGATGTTGGACAGATGCAGGCAATGGAATATATCATTAAATATCAATAAATGTATTTTCAACAAACCTTTTGGGATTTTGTTAGGACATGTGGTGTGTAAACAAGGTCTACTGGTTGATCCTGCTAAAATTGTTGTCACAATTAACTTACCACCACCAAAGTTGGTGTGCCAACTGAAGAGTACATTGGGCCATACATGATATTACAGAAAGTTCATAAGATGATATGCACAGATCACTGTGCCAATGGAGAATTTGTTGAAAAAAGACACTAAGTATCAGTGGGATGAGGAATGTCAGCAAAGTTTGGATATTTTGAAGGAGAAGATGGTTACTGTGTTGATTTTAGTATTTCCATATTGGGAAGAATAATTTCATGTGCATGTGGATGCATATGAAATAACATTAGGAGAAGTACTAACCCAACCAGGGGAAGGTGATACATATCACCCTATTGCATTTGAAAGCATAAAGTTATCAGATTCAGAAAAGAACTATAACATTGTAGTAAGACAAGGATTAGCTATGGTGTATGCTTTCTAGAAATAAAAACATTACTTGCTAGGGAAACATTTAAAGATGTTCAGATATCATTCTTCTCTAAGATATTTAGTCAATAAGCTAGTATTGGGGGGAAGTATATATGCATATGGCTACTTTTGTTCCAATAATTTGACTTTGAAGTTTTGGTTAAGCCTAGAAGATTAAATGCAGGACCATATCACTTATCCAGGATAACTAATGGAGAAGAACCCAGTAACTTGGAAGACAAATTTCTAGATGCACAATTGTTTTTAGTACATATAGCTGATGGGTATTTTGTTGATATCAATGAGTTTTTGAGTACATGTTTTTCACCAAGATAATTTAGTACTGCACAGAATAAAAATTTGGTGGTCATAGTTGCATATTATCATTTGATTGCAGGACATTTATACAAACTAGGAGAAAATAACATCTTGAGAAGATGTGTGATGGAAAATGAAAGGCCTATCATTTTAGCACAGGCACATGAAGGGATTTTTGGAGGAAACTACACAGGAAATGCTACCACGTAGAAGGTATTGCGCGCAGGATTATGGTGGACAATAGTTCACAAGGATTCAAAGGAATATTGTCAGACGTGTGATGTATGTCATAGAGTTGGGAAGCCATACAAGAGGGGTGAGATGCCCTTGAGACCTCAAGTTACTTTGCAAGTATTTGATAAATGGGCGGTAGATTTTGTAGGTCCAATCAATCCACCAACAAGAATATTAGGAGCAAGATATGTTATTACAACGACAGAATAATTGACTAGATAGGGTGAGGCAACACCATTAAAGGATTGCGACGAAGAAATTGCAGCACACTTTTTATTTGAACATGTACTGAAAAGATTTTGATGTCAAAGAATATTGATTAGATATCAGGGGACTCACTTCATTAATAGTACAATTGAGGCAATGCTTGAAGAGTTTAAGATACATCACCAGAAGAGAACTCCTTATCACCCTCAAGCTAATGGGATAGTAGAAGACTCCAACACGACTTTTTATAATGCCTTAACAAATATTTGTAATGTGAACATAGATGATTGGGATTTGAAGGTACCAGCAGTACTTTGGGCTTATAGAACTACCTGAAAGAAGTTAATAGGGAAGACACCCTTTAGGTTGGTGTATGGACAGGAAGCAGTAGTTCCCTTAGATTATTTGATACCAAGTTTGTGCATTACATCAATTATAGATATGACAAAAAGGGGCACAACACATGAAATATTGGATCAACTAATGGAATTGGAAGAAGCATAATCATAGCAGGTTTCCATCAGGAGGTACAGAAAGAAAAGCATAAATTATGCCATGATAAACATATCAGGAAGAAGAATTTTAAGGAAGGAGATCTAGTTCTCCTCTATGACAGTAATTATTTGCAGCACCCAGGGAAACTTAGAATGCATTGGCTAGGGACCTATCAGATAAATTATGTCACAGATGGAGGTGTTGTATAGCTGCAAGATCTAGCAGGAAAGCAAGTTCAAGGACTGGTGAATGGTAGTCGACTGAAATTGTATAGGAAAAATCGACCCACTAACCCTCAGTAGTTGTTTTGTAGCAAGTATACTTGTACATATTGTAAATAACAGGAGTTCAAAGAAGAAAAAGGGAGAAAAGTAGAAAAATGAAGAAAAATCCAAAAAGAAGTAGTTAGAGGAATAAGTGATAGAAAGATAGTTGAGAATGACAGGGCGTAGCAAACAGAAAATTGGTGTGACAAAATTCATAAGACAAGAAAAGTAAACATTATGTGATGGGATGGAGAATGACCAGAAAAGTGGAAAAATGGTAAACAGAAAAGAAAGGACATGTTAGAGCATTAATGACAGAGCCTATAAAAAAGTGAAAAGTTGAGAAAATACAAAACAATTGTGATTTTTGAGCGACCAAGCGATCGAGCAAACAAAGGGTGAGTAATAGAGAGTTTGTGAAGAACCCAGCTAAGATATACAGTTGTTTTTTCCTAAAGACAAGAAGATGGCACCACCAAAGTTCAGACAACCAAGCCAGTTTGTGTGAAGGACCCGCAGCAGTAATAGACCGCTGAAAGAAATGACTGTAGTGGTCGATGTGGACAATATTCCCACTATGAAGATATAATCCATTAGCCCGATGTGGATTGAGGAAGAAAACCCACAAGAAGAAGTGGAAAAAGTCAGCCAAGTAGCGTAAGGTCGGAACCCTATGACGGAAGCAAACCCTAGCACATAAACCCTGGGAACGATGAACATAGAGGGTGAACAATATGATAATGACAGTTAAAAAAAAAAATCGGATACACCAGAAGCAGAGGAAATCCCAAAGGTCGAGGATGACCATGCCATGGATGAGGAAGTGCAGGAGGAAGAAACCCTAGATGAAATGGTAGCAAGTCCATCGAAGAAGAAGGCACAAACATGCACATAAATACAGATTTAGTTGTCAATTCCTCACATTCCGGACGTCATTATCATTGTGGAAGATATGTTGGGATATGTTCACAAATTGCGGTATGTAGATCACAATGTGATAGAAGTCGCCAAGTTCCCAGAGTTTGCGCAGGAGATCTATATGGATAACAGGGGGTCAACTTCGACAGGAATCCCGATTATGGAGCCTAAATAGTGGATAATTGGACTCTACAACTCTGGCATAATGAATTTGTTGGAAATACCTCATTTCGACAGGGGGAGAGATGTCAATGCATGCGTCAAACAACTTTTGGTGTGCGTACATGGAAGATTCCTATGGATGGACAGACTTGTCCCAATAGATATCAAACTGATTGCCAAGTTGACAGGATTACCAACAGATAGGTTAAATATAGAATAGTACCTCAATGAAAAAAAAAAAGGAAAAATCCATTTTAGAAGAGGTAAAGGAAAAACTTGGCACAAACAAAGGTAGCAGGGGGTGATCATCAAGAAAATTAATGACCCAGCTACCAAGTTTGCAACAATTTTGATGGCCTGCAAAATACTGAGGAAATGTCACAAAGAGAAGGCACCTGCAAGGGTGATCGCAACAATTGTGGAGTGCGCAAAAGGTACAGTTCTGAGTTGGGCATCATATCTACTGAACTTATTCTTAGAAGACTGCAGTGATGCGAAGGATGCTGGAACAGAGTTCCACTATTCTTGGCTATTAATTTTGATAGCCCTAGATGCATGGGAGAAAGCAAAGTATTCTATATTTTTGGGAAGAAAAGGAAGATGTGGCGCAACAAGGTAAGAATCTCTGCAACACAACACAGATGCCAAGCAAAGGAAATACAACACAAGTATTTTTGGCATGTATATCCAAGAGATGCAGGAAAAGATTGAAAATAAATGGAGAATCCCACCTAAAGTGGTGAAGGAACATGAGGGGATAGCCAAATTTAAGGCATTCAGGCATAACACATGGATATAAGAAAGAAGATACCTGAAAAATACATGGATTAAGATGCATTATTTCATTACATTGGAAGAAGTCCAGTGGGTACTTTCAAAATGGTCGGACCAATGGAAGGTGCCAGTAGAAGGGAAAAAATGAATGAAGGGAAACAAACGAGAAGAAGTTGCGACAACGCATAAATCTAGTAGCCAAGCTGCAAATACCAGAAAATAAGTCGAGTGCAACAAAACTACAAGTACTGAGACAACAACAAAGAAACCAAGGAGGAAGGAAACAATGTCAAGAGATTTAGTACTCTGAACTGATAGCACAGAAAGAACCAATGGGGAATCCCAAAAGAATGATGGAACCTCCACTCAGGAGATAAGGACTATAAATACACCAGATGTCAAAAAACCTACGCAGACAGAGAAAAGGAAATCAAGCATACAAATGGGTGAAGATAGGAAGATGATGAGGGCACAGAAGAATCCCATTGATCTTACAATCACAGAAGATGACGCATAGTTAGTATCAAATAAGGTACAATACCAAGGAGAGGAATCACTCTATGTCACGGAATCTCAAAGAGAAGAACTCATGGAAAAGATATTGGAAGTTAAAGCAGCTCTAGAAAACTTACAACTCACTGTCACACATCAAAGTATCACAGTGTATCAGGCACCAATTCAGGGAGAGAAGGATACAATCCAGAAAAAAACAGTGGGGAGCGAAACATTCCAGATACGTCAGAGTATTTTAAAATTAGATGAGGACACCACACAATGATCCATGAAGGATGTCAAATAGTTGGAATTAGTGTTATCCAAGAATCCAACAAATATAAATTTTAGATAAGCATGGCACAGGAGGTACAATCCAAAGCAAGGACAGATGCCACAAATTTAGAGATAACCAAGGAAGCCAATGAAGTGTTGGAGAGAGTTCTCACAGAGGTCTAACTAGAATGTGAAATAGACAAATTTTGTCCAGATAGATTAGAGGAAAGACTTGAAGAAGTCTTCCAAACAATTCCATAAAGCACATTAGAAGGGGAAATCAGCGTAGAAGAGAAGCTACAAAAAATCGCGCAAGCGATGGACGAGTAAAAGAAGGAAATAAGAGAATTAGTAAAGAAAATAACACCCACTACCCCACCAAAAGTCAGAACAAAAAGAGAACAACATGCAACTGAAAAAAGAAATATTCTTTCACTGGAAGTTAAAGAGATAGAAAAAATCTATGAAAAGACTGCGCAGTTATGGAGGAGCCTAGCAGAAGATGAGAGGATCCAGCAGTTGGAGCAGAGAGAAGAAAATATAAACATCGTAGTTTAAGACCTAAAGCAGAGGCATAATAAAATGGCCATGTCTCTAAGACTGAGGGTCATGTAGGAGATGAAAAACCGATAGGCAAAGGTAAAGGCCACACAAGAAGAGAAATAGGCATGACAGGCTCAGCTGAAGCCCCTACAAGAACAAGAAGAACAAATAATAACGATGTTGAAAATAGAGAAATACAGCATGGAATAGGTACATTCATAGAGAATAAAAGTGTTGGAGGAGCACGTTGCAGTGCAGGTTGTGGAGTCCCTCATAAAGAAGAACACGTAGATGAAGGAAAAAGGAGATGAACTAGCAAGGAAGTTCCAGGAATTGCATAAGTCAATGTAGGAGGCACACACTGCTTGAGTGGCTCGGGACGAGCCACAGGTTACTTTTGGGGGCCTATTGGATAAGGAAATTTTAGAGGTAAGCGCAGGAAGCGAGGAGGAAAGGACCAAAGGAAACAGTGCACGCCCGAAAATAAGGAAGACCAGTGTGACAAAGGGAAAAGGAAGCAGTGCACCGAGAAAGAAGGAATTCAAAGCAAGGATGAAGACCAACCACATGGAAGGAAGTTAGAATGTGGGAAAGTGGAGTCTACTTAGGGTTATTTTTTTGTCAATATAAGGGTTTTTACCCACTTTTTGTAGTATAAATATGATTTATGAGGTAGATAGGAGAACATATCATATGATATCTTGGCATGAGCTACTGTGTATTTCGGAGAGTCCTTTTTTAGTCTGATTTTTTGTATTGTTGAGAGTTGTGGAGAACAAATGGAGTCAATGTTGAGATGCAACTGAGGGTTAGGTCGCAAGCTATGGATCTTGGTGCGACGTTGGCCAACCTCACCATTCATAAATTTTGATGTAATGCACGTGGTGTGGGACTATTTTGATGAAGAATAAGAAATAAGTAGAAGATCTTTGTGGACGTAGCCCAAGGGGGGGTGAACCATGGTAAAAATGGTGTCTTTATGTGTGATGTTTCATTTTCATATTCTTTATGATGAATGAATCGTTAGATGAATGCATTTTTTAGTGTTTTTTTACAGCGTGCACTGGTATAATGAATGTTGTTGAATGGATAAAATGATAGATCTGATGAATGTTATGGTAGAATGCATGTTAAAGTAGAATAGAAGTAAAAATAGCATCCCCAATCCCTTCCATAACTTGAGACATCTGTGTCCTGCAGACACCCATAAACCATCTCAGGTGAGACTTTTTTGTGCACTCTGTGCATAGTGTAGCCTTATGGTTTACCAGAAGGGTTGATGGTGAAAAGTGTTTTGTTGGAAAACTAAGGTAGAACTCGGGTCATCCCATACATCCTATAGAATCTAGAGCTCCCTCAATTCTCTGGAGCCAACCAAAAGGAGGATACAACCCCCTGATTCTTAGTCTCCAACCTGAGGGAATATCTAACTCCCTCTGTTCTCCGACACCAACCGGAAGGAGGCTACAACCCTCGTTCCTTTCCTCGTCCTGTCACCCTGAAATATAAGTGTATACCAACTGTCAATACCATAATCACTGCCACTATCACTGTCACTTCCATTGTCACTGCCATTGTCACTAACGTTGTCACATCAACATGTAACCTTTCAGCCTATCACTGTGTCCAACCTGTCACTGTATCAACCTGTTACTGACCAACTTGTCATTGTCAACCTGTCACTGTATAAACATGTCAGTGACCAATGTGTCTAACATGTCACTGTATCCAACCTATCACTGTCACTGATACTCAACCATATCTTGTACCATACCATGCGCCAACAATGTATCTAAACCATATACAATATCACTCAATCATTCCATACACCATATACCATAAGATATATCAAGCAAGTACTATCAATGGTATACCTCAAACAATAACCAAGATATGTATCGCATACATGTATTTTCATATACCAAGTGTATTCCTCATCAATGTATCCATATCAATGAAAACCATACACCATGTGCCAATTATTCAACAATATACCAAAGACTTTCCTCAAGCATGCACCATAACATCATCAACATGTGACCCTCAAAAAATGCACATAAACATACCTATAAATCTATAATAGATCTGGTGTATGTGATCATATACCTACAAAGCTTCCTCAACTTCAACAATAAGGGAATAGCATCTTCATCAAACTTTACCTTAGTCTCACGGGACTAGTTTTTGGATTAGTCACAAAACCTAACTTTCAACAAGTATAACTCCATACCTATAATGAATAAAGGTATGAAATTTGTGCCCAATATTATTCAATATCTTCTCTACAATTCCTCCAAGCTTCACTATTTGGAACATCCTAGAAAATGATTTATAGCAAAAATGGCAGACCTTGCTGAATTTTGGCTTATTATAGAGAGTGAAAATTGTAGAGCATGCCACGGATGGAATATTTGATATATAGATATGAAAACCATAAAAACATACTAAATATTGTACTCTATCCAATTCATTTTGTCTCATTGAATTTTGATCCTCTATGAAGAAGCTATGACTGGTTTACCTGGAGCACCGGTTTGACACTAGTTTTAGGACTAGACAAAAACCCTATTTTCCACAGAGTGTATCTCAGAAAATACAATGACCCAGAATATTAAATGATCCAAATATATTTTGATGGCCTCCCACCTATCAAACTGCTTCATTTTGGCAATTTTCCAGTTTGGCATCTTTTTCCTAGTTTTTGGGTCCCTGACTTCTGGGGTCGTTTTGAGGCCCTAAACAGTGTTTTCTGGGCTCGCCATAGTCATACTATGCACTAAGTTAGAATTTAAAAACAACATGTGTATTCCTTGGATATACCTTTCCAATGGGTTATCGTGCGCCTAAAACAGAGATCGTATGAAAAAGTTATGATCCCGAGAAGGTGATGTACTAGCTTACCCCAACGGGGCCCACATGAATTTTGGTGCTTCATATCCTAGGGTTAGGTTTTTGAATGTCTAGGGTTTTGGTATTCATGTTGATTGTAAAAAGGCATTCAGATCCTCATTGTCATTTTCTTATGAATGATCATAGTCGTCATATCTCTTCTCAGAGATAAGTCGCCACCATTCTAGCAAACTTGTTTTCCGCTACATTTTATAGTTTCAACTTATTTCCTTATTGAATAGAAACTAGTTTTATTGTATCTCTATTATTATGTGTTAAGCATATTTTAATAATCTCTATTCATTTTTTTCTTCTCATAAAATCTGGATCATTGGTATCAGAGAGGTCTTCTCCTTGTCATTCTTAATGCATGTCCCCAACAAGGTTAGGGTACAAAGAATTGGGTCTCGACATTGTTTCTCTTGAGGAAAAAATCTCTCGCATGCCTAAGATACCTTCCATGGCGGGAGAAAAGAAAGATGACAGGACAAGAGATCCTTTCAAAATGTTTCTTGAGGAAGCCCTCATGCAACAAAGGAACAATATGATGGATAGTTCCACGCAAATCCTTCGGCGACTACCAACAGGAAATGGATCTTCCTCGAGCGGAGGCACTGCCCCCATCAAGGTACAAATAAATTTTTATATTCTTATATTTGAAGTTCAGATAGACGCAGATGCTATAGACAAGTGGTTGAAACTCTAAAAGGGTATTTTTCTATCCATAACTTTTCGAATAGAGAAAAAATTACTTTTGTGCTCCTCAAATCCATTCCCCATGTCAAAGTTTGGTGGGAAAATTTATTTGAGCAAAATGAAATAGAGGAACCCTCATTATTTACAGTCGTGGTCACCTGGGAATCCTTCAAGGATGTTATTAAGGAACAACAATACCCTGTCGAAAGTTATGATGACCTGTATACAAAATGGACCACACTGCAGCAAGAAAGAGACCAGGCAATGCTCGAGTTCACAAATATCTTCCATACCTTGCGTACCTATATGGGTATCAAATATTCTTAGTGACATCTAGCTCTCAAGTATCGCGATGCTCTGCATCGATACATCCATACTGAAATGGAATTTCTGGAAATCTCATCCTTGGGCATGACCTATCGATATTCCGTCAAAATCGAGTAGAAGCTCAAAAAAAATATGTGACAATTTGGGCTAGGTGACCCCTCACAGCAAAAGAAAGGAAAGGGAGGCCCCAACCTGCAGAAAAAAGGACAGAGAAAATATGGACAACAATAGGACAACCATTCCAAGTCGCAGGCAAAGAAATACATTTAAAAGACAAAGAAAGATACCAGGAAGTGGTGCGACTTCCATCAGAGCCCCTGGCATAACACTATTGATTTCCACTTAAAGAAGTCATTGGTGGCTGAAGTGAAAGTTTATGAATCATATGCGAGTTCCGACTCTGAGTTAGAACCAAAAAGGGGGAGATGGATCATTGATGTGGAACCCAGTGCCACCATTGCTACCACCAAGCTCTAGCCTAGTGAACTAGATGAGCAAGACAAAGGTGAGTTCCTTTTCCATTCACAGATGTGGGTGAAAGGTAGCTCAGTGCACTTTATCGTCGATAGCAGTAGCCAGAATGATCTGGAAATGGGTGAGTACTTACTCTATGCAATTTTTCAATCGAGAATCTTTTACTGACGACTTATTTGCATAAGTATTAAAGGGCATATGAGTTCATTAATAACAATTCTTTTAAACATTAATACATAAAACATATGAACTCAAAATGGATAAAGCACATGAAAATACAAGAGAGAGATAATCAATGTTGATAACAGAGTTCACCCCTCCTAGGCTACGTCTTCGGACCCGCTTCAATTGGAATACGGATCACTTTCATTCCTTCTTAAAAATATGTTGGGACCTTCTCACAAGTGATTACATAAGAGATGCCTTCTCCTTCAATGAGGATTCAAGATGACTACTCACACTAATAACTCTTCATACATCAAGAAGGATACTTTCATGAATAAGTCTCTCAATACTTAGGAATAGTAGCACTATGGCTCTCTAAATCCCTTCATTAATTCATCATTACTCTCCTTCCCTATGAATATGTCTCACATAAGTAATTATATAGTTTTTCCTCACTCACTCTTAAAAAAGAGCATTAATTCTGAGATCCACAATAATAGGATCTAATTACAAAAGAGGAAAAACAAGATCCATAAAAGTAGGATATCAAAATATCTTCAAGCACATAATGGGAAAAGTCTCAAAACCACCCAAAGACTTTTCAACCATGCCCTTGATTCTCTCAACCTACCAGTGAGAAAATTGGAAAATTGGTGTGAGGTGGTTTCTCACATAAAAACCAATTTCCATAATTACAATTTTAATGAAAAATAAGTGAGGCACACTTTCACAAGTATTAATCATTTTACAAAAATGAATTAAATGCGTGAGTTTTTCAAAAGCTCATTTAAAGCATGATAAAATGCATGTGCATCTCACAAATCATTAATCAAATAACATGATAAATGCATGAAACTTATCTCACAAAGCATTAATAAAAATGTGTGAGATTATAAAACTCATAAAAGCATAAATTCACCATCTTCACCACTTTGTCACCAACTTCAAATCAACTTGGTGAGCAAAGTAAAGTTCCTTTCCCTATGTGGAGATCCACCCAGATCATAGAAGAGCCTCATCTCAGTAGAGGTTGTCAAGCGGCTAGGCCTACCGACAACGCCGCACCCACGACCCTACACCATTGGATGCCTCTGCCAAGGAAGCGATCTTTGTGTTAGCCAATAATGTTGATTGTCATACGACATCAAGGCCTTCAAAGACGAGGTAGTGTGTGATTTTTCTCCTCTCAAAGTTTGTAATGTTCTTTTGGGCCAACCTTATTTATGGAAACATCATGATGTATATGAGTCTAGGCCTCGAAGTTTTATTATTACTTTGAACAGGAAATTGTACACGATACCCGAGGCAGTCCCACCTAGTGATATTTCCTTGATCTCTGCCAAGCAATGCAGGAAGGTCATCTCTCAGACCGGAAAGTTTTTCTTCTTCGTGATTTGCTCTCAGAGTGAGCAAAAGATCTCAGCCACATTTGGGGCCTCCATAGCCGATCTCTCCACACAGTAGAAGAAAGTGGATAAGGTCATGGAAGAATACTCAGATATCTTCTCCTCACCTACCGGGGTAGCTCTGCACTATCAGGTCAAGAATCCCATCGATCTGATCCCTGACGCACCACTACCCAATGGGCCAGTTTACCGCCGCTCTCTATTGGAAAATGAGGAGATCAAGAGATAGATCCAAGAATTGATTCACAAGGGGCACATCCATCCCATCTCATCTCCTTGTGGGAGCCCAATCGTGTTGGTATAGAGTAAATATGGGACTTGGTGACTCTGCATTGATTAATGGGCCCTAAATAAAATCACATTCCAGAACTAGTACTTGATTCCCCGAATCAACATCCTCCTTGATCATCTCATGGGGGCCAAATACTTCAGTAATATTGATTTGAAGTCTGGCTATCACTAGGTCCCAATAGAATAGATAGATGTATGGAAGACCACCTTCAAGTCAAAAGAAGGTCTTTTCGAATGGTTGGTCATACCCTTTGGTTTGACAAATTCTCCAACAACTTTCATGCGGATGATGGATGATATCTTGTGACCTTTCACCAATACTTTTGTAGTGGTGTATCTAGATGACATTCTCATCTACAACAAGACTTGGGCAGAACAATTGCAGCATATTTAGCAGGTTTTGCACACCCCACGGTAGCACAAGCTATATTCCAACTTGGAAAATGCTCCTTCGGCATGGACAGGGTCCATTACCTAGGCTACATCATTGATCATCATGGTGTGCATGTGTATCCAGCCAAGATCTAGGTCATATGTGATTGGCCATCCCCAACCACACTCACTGAGCTTCAGAGATTCTTGGGCCTTTCCAATTTCTATCGCAGGCTCGTGTTGGGATTCTCCCATATCGCATGGGCCCTCAGCCAAGTAACCAAGGGTGGTGGTCAGGAACACTTTGTGTGGGGCTTGTCCCAACAACAAGATTTCTATGATTTGAAGCATCTCTTGTGCTTAGCCCCAATACTTTCATTACCGGACCTGCAGCAACCCTTTGAGATCAAGACAAATGCCTCAGACTATGTTGTGGGCATTGTTCTCACTCAGCATGGCCACCTCGTGGCCTATCATAATGAGACAGTGTTTGATGTTGTCTGTAAGTACCCTACTTATGACAAATAAATGTACTTCATTATGCAATCCTACCGCCAGTGGAGACATTACATTCTTGAGAAGGAGACAGTGATCCACACTGATCATAATCCACTGCAGTTCATGCAGACAGAAGGTAAATTGCAGAATGACCCCCATCAAAAGTTGTCCACTTACTTCCAATAGTTCCACCTCAACATCAAGTATAAAAAAGAAGTACCAACTGATTCACTGACTACCTCAGCTGACCTCCAGTCGCAGAACTCACCACAGTGCTAGACTCTTGCAACCACGAGACCTCCGGATGGCCCCACCTCTATGAGACATACCCTGACTTCACCACCACCTATCAAATGTTGGGCACAAACTCAGTTGTCGCTAATTTCCATCTTCAGGATGGGTTTTTGTGCCATCTGGGCCATCTCTTCATTCCATCAAGCAAGCGAGCGAAGTTGATCTGGGAATCCTACTACAATCGGGTGGCAGGACACTTTGGCGTCGAAAAGATAGTGGCAGTCTTGCAGAAAAATTTCTACTGGACAAAACTTCAATAGGATGTCGACAAGTATATTTGGTCCTGCATCGCCTGCATCATTGACAAACTGACCACTAAGAAACAGGGCATGTACACCCCTCTGCCTACTCCTGACAGGCCATGGGAATCCATCTCAATGGACTACATGTCGGGCCTTCCGTCCACCAAGAGGGGAAATGAATTTGTTTTTGTGGTTGTCGATCGCTTTTCCAAGATAGCGATTTTGGTCATATACAAGAAGAGCATCACAACAGAGGCCACTGCCAAGCTCTTATTTGAACGAGTATGGGTACATTTTGGAATCCCACAAACCATTGTCTTAGATCGGGACAATCGTCTCCTCGGCACATTTTCGTTGAGCCTCTGGTCATTGTTGGACACGAAGCTCACCAAATCCATTGCCTTCCACCCCCAGACAGATGGCCAAACTGAGGTCGTCAATCAGATGATCATGCATATTATACACATGTACAATTCCAAGCACCCCCGTACATGGGATGAGAGTTTTCCCTATGTCCATCATAGCTAGAACTGAGCCCTACATAGCTCAACTGGCCAGAGCCCCTTTCATGTGGGGTTGGGATTCCAACCATTGGGACCCATGGATGTTGCACTTCCCCTTGATTCCACTTCAGCCAACTCGTCCCCTGCTCCAACTGACATTGACAAAGCCACCCAGTTCATTGAGAAGATCCAACACATTCATCAACAGGTTTAGGATATTTTATAGAATTTCAATGCCAAGTATAAGCAGTGCCATGATCAACATCGGGTGCCACATAAATTTTAGGTGGGAGACAAAGTTTGGTTTCACATGTAGAAAGAATGCCTCATAGGGCTCCATGAGAAGCTTCTTCCACTCCATTATGGACCTTACACCATCACCAAGGATGTGGGTGACAATTTGTTCGAGCTCAACATTCCCCCGTTCCTTGGCCTGCACCCAGTATTCAATGTGTCTCTCCTTCACCCATACTTCCCACCATTATTGGGCACCTCAGAGATAGCAGAATAGTTGACACCAATAGAGCTCAAATATGACTACATGCAACATGAATCCAATGATCATATCATGGACTCACAGTTCAAGGTCACTCAACAACAAAGGATCCAGCTTTATCAAGTTGTCAAAGTAGGGCAGCTCCTGCACCAAGGCAAGTGGCTCACCCGGGGCCAAATTCAGCATAAATTTCCTCATCTAATGGGGGAACTCAAAGCAATGGAGAACATTGTTTCCTAAGGGGGGAGGATTGATCGCGATGGATTTCGATGGCCTCCCACCTATTCCAACTAGTTCATTTTGGTAGTTTTCCAGTTTGGCAGTTTTTTCCTAGTTTTAGGGTCCCTAACTTCTGGGCCCGTTTTGAGGCCCTAAACAGCGTATTTAGGGATCTCCACAATTAAATTGTGGATTGAGTCTAGGTGTGATAAAAACATGTGTAGTCCTCGGATAGACCTTTCCAACGAGATATCATGCGCCTAAAATGGAGATCGTATGCAAAAGTTACGACCCCGGGAAGTTGATGTACTAGCTTACCCCAATGAGGCCCACGTGAATTTTGGCGCTTCATCTCCTAAGGTTAGGTTTTTGGATGTCTAGGGTTTTGGAATTCATGTTGATTGTAAAAAGGCCTTCAGAGCCTCATTGTACTCATATTCTTGCGAATGAGCACAACTGTCACATCTCTTCTCAGAGATAAGCCGCCACCATTCTAGCAAGCTTGTTTTCCACTGCATTTTACAGTTTCATCTTATTTCCTTATTGAATAGAAACCAATTTTATTGTATCTCTGTTATTTTTTTTTAAACATATTTTAATAATCTGTATGCATTTTGTTCTCCTCATCAAATATGTATCATTAAATTTTACCACATATAGTATGACATGTCTTATCAACCTCCTCGAATTTTCTCTATCTGAATCATTTTATAAAAAATGTTATAGTGAAAATGGTAAGATGACCTTTAAATAACATACCTTAGAACACATCATCACAAGAATTCATCCTCCCTTGGAATTTATCCCTTCATTACTTCATCTTCCTTCTTAAATTCACCTCCTATCTCCTTGGTTACCTCAGATAAGAATCACTTACTCACATAGAAGATATTCAATAGAATGTGTGTATGAATGTACTTATGAGTGATTTCTTGAGGTGTATATATACTTTTTATAAGTAACCTCTTTCCTTAACTTTAGGGCTTCTTGAAATTTCTTKTTACAACCACTTTACYCTTTCATTAATTACTTGCAACCAATTAGGGGCTTCTTAACCCATATTGTAACCAATTAGGGGCTTCTTAACCCATCTTTGGGGCTTTGAACTTCATGACCTCATAACTCCTCARCCGTGAGGAACCAYGTGGCATACCACCTATCACTGGAAACATCATGACAAGGAATATCCATCTATGAGTGTCTTACCYACATTTACACTATCATTCGTTTCCATATTCCTCAACCAACTTYAGGTATCATAACCACACCTCTGGGGCGTACCGTAACCATACCTCTRGGGCTTCATGTAGACTTCATCAAATGCACTAGTCACATCTATTGATATCAACCACTCCATCAATGAAAAATAAATCACCATCAATCTCAACCATATCTCTAGGGAGTCTAGACTTCTCCAAGGGTTGACATCAATGACAACTAACTGTCCACACCAACTATCCAACAAGTTAACTGATAAAGTTTAGTGTTTTTATTTGATCACCAATGATGAAGATCATTCAGACTAAAACCTTGTGTTCTAGCATCTTTCCATGCATTTTAAGAATGGTGTGGAGAACATTAGTGCAATTGGAAAAATTAGCATAAATTTGTGCATATTCAAATGATCATGAAAAAAATCCTTCCAACAACCCTATCTCTTCCTCTCCCTCCCTAGTCTTCCAAGAACCTTCTCTCTTCCCCTCCCTCCCTAGTCTTCCAAGAACCTTCTCTCTTCCCCTCCCCCACTTATGTATAATATTGTGCTATATGGAATAAAAACATATGAGAATTCAAAACACACTTGGTTTTATCTTAACTAGATTATTTATACTTCTTATGATATTGCAAATGATATTCTTAGTTGCTTCTTGTTTTAACTTAAATAGATTGTTTATACTTCTTATGATATTGCAAATGATATTATTAGTTGCTTCTTGTTTTCACATGTTTTGTACATTATTCGTTAATGAAAACATCATAACATTCAATTGTGAAATCATTGTGCATGTTTCGAGCAATGGATGAAGGGTTTGATAATTGTAGAAAGATAAATATGTGTTATCTTTCACGGTACAGACAGAAACATTTTTATTTTAAAAGTTGTGTTATTTTTCTTTTAAATTTTTAAAATGAAAATATTAATAGTTCTTCACATGAAAAAAATAGAAGAATAAGTGTAGCTTCATTCTCTCTTTCTTGCATTTCTTGAAGTAAGGAATACACAAATTTGTTCCTAGGATTTGTTATCAAGTTCCATTCTTGGACATATTGATTGATATTTCAATTAGTATAGCATGGTGATGGAAGAGCAGTACTTGTTTCAATGTTTAGACTTAGAAAGAGTGTTATAGTCAATTTTTAGTGTGGAAAAGATGTTGACCACTATAGATGGATCATTTGAGTGATTAATCATGTAAAGGAATGCCATATCAAAGAGAATTGTGGTAAATGCATCAAATAGATGATTCATGTTTAAGGTTAAGGGGGGTGATATAATGGTTCTTATATAATTATGTTGTTCAATAGTTAATGCTACAATTTCTATGATAATTTATACAACCAGCATAGGCCTCATCTCTAAAAAACCTCTACACGTCATAATATAATTAAGTAGATAATCAGCTAATGATTAACATATGTATCCTCAATGATAAAATGCATAGAGGATGCAACATAAGAACACATCATAACTTATTAATATATAACACATCATAACACATCTAAAATTTTCAAATGTACATTTAATTAGAAAATGTGTCACCGTGTCTAGAAGTACATAATGGTAACTCGTGCCCAAAGTAGAAAAATGGAAACTGGGGCCCTACGTATCAAAAAATCCACATGGTGGAAATGACAAATGGAGATAGTCATTATTACCCACCACCCTTAGAATTGCTAGAGGCATATCTAAAATTAATATTTCTCCTCTTTGTGCTTGAGAAACCTCGAGGTTGCTAATGTATAGGTTTGATATGCATTTCTATAGACTAGAAACAAAACAACAATTATAGGAACTACTTTTCAGAATTTCAAATATCAACAAACTTACAAAATAAAATTTCACAATTCAATATAAAAAAACTCGCCACAAATATGAGTTTTGGTTCAAATGACTAGAGTGGTGTAGGAAAGTGCTCCTACAAATTTTTCCCTGACATTGATCCCTAGTGAGAGAAGGGAAAAACACAAGGGACAACACAAGTAATGTTATTCGATGACATTTAATCTCTCATGAATACCATTATGCATGTCATTTAGAGAAAGCTTGAAAATTTCATAAGCATAATATGAATTAAAATTTAAGTTTAATTTGTTGCATCTCAACAATTAAGAACATAACACAAGTTGTCGACTTGTCTCTATGGCATATAGAATGAGTTGTAGACTTATCTTTCATATCACCCTAGTTCAAATTTGAACTCTATATTTGTTGGATTACTGAGACGGGGGGTGAATCAGTAATATATATTTTTAATCCTTTTAACCATAGTATGCAAGTGTTATTTATCTTTATGATCAATATAGAATTATCATCTAATAAGTGTAGAGTAAATAAACCATGAACAAATAAACAATCATACACATACACCGTACACCAGTATTTTTTACATGGAAACCCAATGCGGGAGAAAACCATGAAATGTTTTCTCTTATTTGTCTCTAATAATTACATTTATTGAAAGCACCAACTTCCTTTTTTTTCTAGCTACAACTGGAATGAGGCTCCGACCCCCTATTTTCAGGCTACAACCTGAGGGAAGCTCCAACTCCCCAATTCTCTAGCTACAACCAAAAGGAGGCTACAACCCCCTATGTTCTCTGGCTACAACCACCTATCCTTGCCTCATCCAATTGCCCTGAAATATAATTGCCAAATGTAGAAACTGAACATGTCACTTAAACAACCTAATAATGGGAGAGCATTTCTCTCTTATTTATAATTCCATGTAGCTTTCTCAAGTGATTACCTTATAACCAACTTAACCCACTTTCTTTCTTTTAGGGCTAACCCACTTCTAACCACTTGTCCACTTCTAACTCACTTTGCTACAAATAATAAATTCTCCACTTCTAGTTGAAAATAAGTTATTTTTAATTATTTTCTTATTGCAACAACTTAACCCAGGACTAACTCCTAGTTTCACCCACTTGACTAGTCAACTTCTTCTGGAAGATTCTAGAATTAATTTGACTTCTTTGGCCTTATAAATAACTCATGAGGGTTCTCCACTTCACCGGGCCATAACTCTCTAACCGTGAGGAGTTATGTGACATTCTACATATCACCGAAAATGGCATGACATGTATTATCCATCTAGAATAGTCTTATCTGCAAATATATTAAACTGCATACCATTATACATCAATCAAACTGAATTCCTTTAATCATATTGTTGGGGCTACCAAAATTTTCTACCAGACTTGCTTCAAGGGTTGACATCAATGACAACCAACCCAATTAATCAACAATCTTTGCCTTTGGCATTGATGGAAACACTCTGATGCAATATTGAATTCATATCGCTCATGCTCCCCCTGTGACCATTGCTCCCCCTGGAACCATGCCTCTGTGATCTATCTCCAAGAATCTAACTCTCTATCCTGCATCTAATAAATCTCACCCTCTTTGACATCAATGGCAAAGGTAACTTCATGTCCGAGGCTGCTCCCCTAACTGAACTATCCTTGGGGCTACTGCCCCTGACTGAACTCTTCCTGAAAATGCTCCCCCAAACTGAACTATCCTCTTTATGGTGCTTCCTCGTGTAAATATAAGACATATAAGATAAGAATTCAAAATCATTCATTTTGGAGTAGAAATTACTCTGAGTCTCTGGCGAATATACTCAAAGGCTTCCCTTGTAAGCGGTTTTGTAAAGATATATGCCACTTGTTCTTTTGTTACAACATATTCAACTATGATGTTCTTCTCTGCAACCTGTTCTTGTAAAAAGTGATACTTGATTGGAATGTGCTTCATCTTGGAGTGCATCACTGGGTTCTTTGAGATACTTATGGCGCTTGTATTATCACAATAGATTGGAATGGGCTCATCATACTCAACATGTATATCTGTCAGAGTTTGTTTCATCCATAGAACCTATGTACAACATGTTGTTACTGCAATATACTATGCTTCAGCGATAGATAATTATATTGATGATTGTTTCTTGCTTAGACAAGATACCAAACACTCACCCAAGTACAACGTTGCTCCATTGGTGCTTCGTCGATCATCAATACAACCTGCCCAATCTGCATCTGTGTAGGAAATAAGTGATAAATCCTTTGCTTTTAGATACCATAATCCAAAATCTTATGTACCCTTGATATATATGAATATCCTCTTTACTTATAGAACATGTGATTCCTTTGGTGCTGCTTGAAATCTTTCCACCTGTCCAACTTCCTGCATTACATCTAGTCTAGATGTTGTAACATAAAGCAAGCTACCAATCATTGGCCTATACAACCTCTGATCTGTAGACTTTGAATAATCATCTTTACTTAAATTGCAACTAGTTTTCATAGGAGTACTAACTAGTTTGCAATCTTCCATTCCGAACCTCTTTAGCATTTCTCTTATATACTTGGTTTAAGAAATAAAAATTCCTTGGTTTATTTGACATATCTGAAGACCCATAAAGAAGGATAGTTCTCCAAGTAATGAAATTGCAAATTCACTTTGCATATCCTTTGCAAATTTCTGGCTCAACTTGTCATCATCACTTCCAAAAATAATATCATCAACATAAACTTCAATTAATAAAATACTATCTTGAGTTACCTTGATGTAGAGGTTGTTGTCTGGATTTCCTTTCTTGAACCCTTGTTGTTGTAAGTATATGTATAGTCTAGAATACCATGTTGTGGGAGCTTGTTTGAGACCATACAAGGCCTTCTTTAATCTGCAAACATAATATTCATTTTTTGACAACTGAAACCCTTCAGGTTGCTCAATGTAGAATTCTTCTTCTAGTTCTCCATTCAGAAAAGATGATTTCACGTCCATCTGATACACTTTAATATTCTTTGAACATGTATAAGCTAGTATCAATCTGATTGCTTCCATGCTAGAAACTGGGGAAAATTTCTCTTCAAATTTGATACCTTCAACATGTTTGTATCCTTTACATACTAATCTAGCTTAGTTCCTGATAACCTGTCCATCTTCATTCAAGTTATTTCTGAAGACCCATTTTCTGTCGATCACTTTCTTGTACCTTGGTCTTGGAACCAATTCCCAAGTGTCATTCTTCTCTATCTGATCCAATTCTTCATCCATGGCCTTTATCTAGAATTCATCCTTGTTGGCTTCTTCAAAACTATTTGGTTCAATCGAAGATAAAAGTGCTAGGTGCAGTTGTTCTGGTGAACGAATTCTTCTTCTAGTCTTAACTCCTACATCTTTGTTCTTGATAATCTGATCTGACAGATGATTCCTCTGTATTTGTTTGCTAGGTGTCTTTGGAGGT
>ML810038.1:66516-91124 GCA_009831015.1 Picea engelmannii
AAGATCATATAAATAAATACTCATTAAAACAAGTTCCAGATACAAATGAAACATGTGTATATCTATGATGTAACCCATAAAGTTCCAAAAATTATATATACATTAAGTACAAAAGTGAATAAAGTTCCAAAAATTGTATATACGTTAAGTACAAAAAAGATTAAGTAATCATTTGATAAAGTTCTCATAAAAATAAACTAGAACTTACAAATGAAACATATATGATCTATGAATTACCATATATGGTCATGTTCTCCTCCGCCACTCTCTCCTCCAAGTTGGCCTATAACACATTTGAAATCCATATAAACATAACTGTAAGTACTTAAATTGAAAAACAAAACTAATAATTACATTTAAATTATGATGCATCCAATTATAGTTACAAACTTTCAAACATGCTTGATACATGTGAATCACCAACCGGAACATCTTCCAAGATGGAAGAAGAAGGTTGTCCCATACCTAAGGTCCCCTCTTGGTTCCCTTTTATATGTGTGTGTGTGTGTGTGTACCACTAGAAATCATAGTTTTAAACTTTGAAACATGTAATACATGTGAGCTTCCAACTGGAACATCTCCCAATATGCAATAGGGTTGCCCCATACCCAAACTCCCTTGAGACATGAGACTACCCCCACCACCCTGAGATTTAAAATTTTGAATTGTAAGACATTTCACTTTTAAATTAAAATTTTAAAGGACACTGCAGTATTCATAACTAAAAAAGTTTCGAACATGCAATTATACCTTTGAAGTCCCAATCTTTGGAAAATCTCCAATGCCTAGTGATGTTAAGAGATGGGATGGGAATCTGTGAACAAAACAAATTTTAATTTAGAAAAAAAAAATCATATTAATGGCAAGATACAAATTTGTTGGATTGATTGTTCAACAAGATGTCAAATTATACGATTAAACCGTACATATATGGATGTTTAAAAAAAAAACAATTCATCGCATCCAAATTTTAACATGATGATAGTCCCAATTTTATTGATGAATCATTTAACATTCGAGTGAACTTCAATTAATGAAATAAACATTTTCATAACATGTGTTATTTCAAAAGTTGTGATGAATGGATCAAGTAACAAAAGAATTATCATTGAATGCATGAACCATTTGACAATTGTAATACATATCGATTGAATTCCCTCTTTCTCATGCTCAATTAAGTCTTTCCAACCATTGCGACAAAACTTTTCATAATTCGATACCTCTTCGAGGCTCATGCAATCTATCTCATCATCTGTCTTATTAACAAATATTTCATGGGAATTAGATCGTGCTCTCTGTCATTTCAAACCAACATTGATACCAACAAAAGTTGAATTTAAATTATTTGCTATTGCATTTCTCGCCTCCTGACCAACTTGTGAAGTGGCCTCCATCTCTTAACGTAAAAAAGCCACCCTTGGCGGATGAGATACCAAGGGCGGTAGATGCCTAGGACATGATAGATCTCAAAATGCACCTTTCTAATTATATGTTCTACCTTTACCAACACCATAATATTTGGATGGTAGGTCAGTATAATCAAGATGCATATTCTCAAAAAAACTCTGCATAGATAAATCTTACAAAATAAATCAGCACCTCATCATTCCATGGCAATCTACCATACACTACCAAGAATCAATCATAAATATGGCTAGCAATGTTAGGGTGCTTGAAATATTGCACCTTAAACATTGGTTTCTTTGGTCCTTCCTTAAAATTAAACATTGATCTAACATGTTGTTTTGAAAACCTTTTCTTTATTTCAAGCCATTTATCAAGGCCTGTCACCACTTGCTTGCACCTTCTCATCAAATCAATGAAACTATTGGTCGTTGGCCCAAGCCTCTCATATACATCAATAAATTTTCTTAGAGAATGAAAAATAATATTCAAGCTTTGTCTTCTCTCTGCATGGAGATCCAATTTCTCAATATCATCCTTCAACTTTGCATGGTGGGATGTGCAACATTGAAGGGTCAATTCTTGAAAAAACTTTTCCCATGGAAGCTCCTCACCAATGTCTGAGGGATAGGTGGTGATAGGGGTGTAATATTCATTTTGTTGAGAATGCACCCCTGGTTGACCTTCACCCTCACCCTCTTCTTGATATACACCCTCTGTTTCGTTATTTCCCCCATCATTAGCCCAATCCTCTACACATTTAGAAACATTTGTATATAATTACAACAATGCACAAAAACATGTCCATATGCACTTGGTTTATATAAAAATATAAAAATAAATAAATTCAATTTACTGGCCATAGGTTGTTGATGTGATTGGGGTTGTACATTGGCTGACAGAGGGGATGTATGTTCAATATTTCCCCAAAAAAATTCCCCAAAGTCATCATTAGCAAAAGATCGCATTGATCCATCATGCAATGGATCAAATCAAGAACCACCTGCAAATGGTTTTTCTCTCTCTCACGATGCTCTTTCTCATGATGATCTACTAAATGATGCATCTAAAAAGAAATTTGTCAAATACAATGAATTTTATCAATTTCAAAACTTATGAAAACAAGATAAATATGCAAGTATGCACACAATTTAACCTATGCATATAAACATATATACCTTGATCTCTAGCTTGACTAGATCTAGATGAATTTGATAGTCATCTAGACTTACTTGATATCCTTGTTTGACTAAACTCCCTTGTGTGACTAGTTTCCCCTACCTAACTAGGCTTCTCTGTCCAACTAGGATTCCCTGACAAGATAGGGGTCCATGTGCAGCTAGGGGTCCATGTTGTACTAGGGGTCCCTCTATTTCTTTCACTGGACACCCTGAAGCGTTTGTGAGGAATAATTGGAGACTCATGTCACAATGACTCCTCTCAATCTATATATATTCTATATGTATCAAGGTACAAATCTATGAAAAGCAACAATTGTATGTGTCACAAGAAAATTATGTTAATCAATTGACAATATTTTAATTTACATCATGCAAAAAATTGCATTTCTTCCACATCCTAAGATATAATAAAATATCAAAAAGAGAAGGTAAAAATCCATAGCATTTTGGGGTCATCCTTACAAAATTATAATGTGTGTAAGTTAACAAGAGATTGTTTATGTCTCTAGGTATTTCTTGGAGTTTCCAAGACTTGGAGAGTTCGACAGAAAGTTGAAAATTTTGACCAAGACTCGACCAATTTGGTGAAGAAACCATTATATGCCACTTTTTGGTGGTCTCTCTATGAATGAAGAGGGTGATGTCAACCGTGTATAAAATTTAACATTAAATTATAACATTCTTAGGTATGGAAAAACATCAAAAGACTACAATTTATTTAAATTCCATTACAGTAGGAAGTTTAAGTGCATGCATATCCATCAAATTGTCATCTAGAGGTTGAGAAGGAATGTTTCCATATTAATGACCCAAGTTCAAACCTCGATGGGAATAGAGCCTTAAAATTAAGTTGTTGACCAAGTTTAATGATGTTCCATCATCTCGATAGTGGGGAGTCTAAAAGGGAATCACAATTTGACCACAATAAAAGCAACATTTGGCCATGATAAAGATAGTTAATATCTCTTATGCCACAAAACCATAGATATAGGATAATGTTTAGAAATGAAAAAGGCATGGTGGAGAGAGGATCTTCACAAAAACACATTTCCTCCCAAGTGACTAAAGAAGATGCTTGGATTGTACAAACCAAAACAATCAAAACAATGCCATTCTTAGTCTGGTGGCTATTCATATTGAAATTCCAAACTGTCAAACCCAATTTTATTAGTATATAAAGAAAGGTATAGATCCTAAGACATTGAAGAGTTGTATAAGAAAGTGCATGCTTCCATTCAAGCACAACCATCAATCAAACACACTGAGAAACATGTCCCTAAAGTGCAGAAGCATTACTTGACATTGAAAAAATTGATTGCTTGGTTGAACACTTTGAATGTTGTTGTTGATGAAGAGAATGATAAGTAAATTATTAAAGTTATTGGATCAAGTATTTGTTATAAGGATGAGTAAGAAAAGGAACAAATCATTAGCACATTATTAAACTCATTCATTGGTAATAGTAATGTGAAGGAATGGTCACATCCTAGGTTGTCTATTTAAATGGAGGATGTCAACATTGAGTACAATTGAGCCCAATTTATTTTCAAACTTTTTTTCATCTCTCACTAGTAATGATAGGAACTCTGACCTGATATGGACCTTAATATTCGTTATATCCCAAATGATTATGAGTCTAACTATAGGGGGGTGGCTCGACCATAAGTTCATGGAAGCTCCCACTAGAAGTTCCATTCTCATAGATGTCATGAGTAGTTAAGGAAAAATTAAAAGGACAATACAACTTACCAAGCCTCTAATTCTTCATAGATTAACATGTAAAGTGTTACAACTTAGATATTCAAGTAGAGAAACATTCACTAGATGGGATCTTTGTTGGATTACTGAGAGGGAGGGTGAATCAGTAATAGTGTAATTATAATCCTTTTTCTTCAAATGTTATATCAATGTAGAATTATTATCCAATAATAAACAGTAATAAATAAATAATCACACACATACACAGTACACCAGTGTTTTACGTGGAAACCCAAATCGGGAGAAAACCACGGAATTCTTTTTCTTATATGTCTTGAAGAATTACATTCATTGGAAGCACCAACTTCCTTTGTTTTCCAGCTGCAACTGGAAGGAGGCTCCAACCCCCTAATTTCTCAGGCTACAACCTGAGGGAAGCTCCAACTCCCCAAATCTCTAGCTACAACCAAAAGGGGGATACAACCCCCAATGTTCACCAGCTACAACTGGAAGGTGGCTACAACCACCTGTCCTTATCCCATCTTACCACCCTAAAGTAGAAGTAGAATGATGGAACCACTATCACACTATCACTGTGAGATATACCGTTGTAAACATGTACCAATAAATTTGAACCATGCATCAACCTGTACCTCAACCTGTAATCAAACTATACCATAAATAAGTGCATAAACCATGCACCAACATATAATCAACCTGTACCATAAACAAGTGCATCAACCATACACCAACCTATAATCAACCTGTACCATAAACAAGTGCATCAACCATGCACCAACGTATAATCAACCTGTACCATAAACAAGTGCATCCAACCATGTACCAACTATGTTCCAATCATGTGTCAACTACTCATCAACTATGACTCATCAATATGTACCAACATCATCAACTATACACCTCATGTATGTGCACCAACTCATCAACTACTTGTCTCAACCATGTACTCAACATGTACCACAACCAAAAGCCCTTATCAATTTTATCATCCAAATATGCTTTGTAGCTCTGTAATAGACCTGGTGCATATGATCACATTCCTACAAACCTTCCTTAACTTTAAAAACAAGAGACTATCATTTTCATCAAACTTTTCTTTAGTCTCACATGCCTAGTTTTGGATTAGTCAACAACCCTAACTTGAAGTAATCAAAACTTTCAACCTGTATTGTATAAATATCTGAAACTGATATACAATGTTCTTCAGTGTGTTTAATGCAATTCCTCCAAGTGTCACTACTTGGAACCTCTCGGAAAATGAGTTATAGCAAAAATGGCATACCTTGTTGAATTCTGGCTTATTCTAGAGAGAGACCTTGTAGAGCGTTCCCCGCACAAAATATTTGATGAATTGATCTGAACATATTACAAAAAATACCAGAGACTATAACCTAACCAACACATTTGGTCTCACTGAATTTGGATCTGTTATGAAGAAGTTATGACGTTTTTACCAGAAACACCTGATTTTGACTAGTTTCAGGACTGACCACAAACCTTATTTTTCACGAAGTGTAACTCCCAAAATACAACGACCCAGAAGCTGAATTTTTTACCAAAGATACTTTGATATGTTTTCTCACTTGAATAGAAATTTCATGATCTGAATCATTATAGAAAAAATGTTATAGCGAAAATGGTGAGATGACCTGTAAATAACATACCTTAGAAAGCACCATCAAAAGAATTTATCCTTCCTTGCATTTCGGCCTTATTTTCTTCACCTTCACTCAAAATTCTAGTTTAGATATCCTTGGTTACCTCATACACATATATATATTCAATATGCTCAAGTTTGATTCAAATGAGAGAGCCTTTGCCTCTTATTTTTACTCTCCAAGTAGCTTCCTTAGAAACATCTTCTAGGTCACTTGGCCCACTTTCCTTATTTTAGGGTTGGGTCCACTTCTAATTTCTCCATTAAATTTATTATTGAAATAATTTATTTTCTATTCACTTTGAATTATAATACACTCATCACTTCACTCTATTATTTACCTTTTAAAATCTCTTAAACCACTTTGATTACTTTGACCTTTTGGGGCTTCTAGATGACATGTGAGGGTCCTCCAACTTCGTAAGGCCATAACTCTCAAACCGTGAGGAGTTATGTGACGTTCTACATACTACCAGAAATGGCATGAAATGTACTATCCATATAGAATAGTATTGTCTGAAAATATATCATAACTCATACCGTTACCCATCAAACAAACTTGGGTTCATTACCCAAACCTGGGGTCTCCAACTTCTCATGGCCATAACTCTCTAACTATGAGGAATTATGTGACGTTCCACATACCCCCAGAATTGAAATGACAAGCACTATCCTTATAGGATATTTTCCCTGACAAATTCACTTTCCTTCATCTCATTATTCTACAATTAATCATGTGTTCTCTTACTCCACAAAGCGTCTTCCCGTGAGGGCTTTCACCATAAGGGGACCACTTTGGAGTTCATCCATATTTATTTCTTATCAATCATGAAAAAACAATAATGAGTCATATTTACATCAAACACTATCGGGTCCATTACCCAAACCGTTGTGCTACAAGTCTTTCTTCAAGGGTTGACATCAATGACAACCAACCTTAATCAACAATCTCCCCCTTTGGCATTGATGGCAACACTCTAATGCAACACTGAAATCATATCACTCATGCTCCCTCTAAAACCATGCCTTTGTCCTCTCCATCTGATAAATCTGCTCCTCCTAGAACCATGCCTCTTTCCTCTGCATCTAATAAATCTCTCCCCCTTTGTCATTGATGCAGGAGCATCGCAAGCATCATCAGTAGCCATGCAAGCTTGAAGACGAAAGACAACTGGGGCAAGCGCCAGCGCATTTCAAACACATTCTAAGTTGTGTTTTGAAATTTTTTTGAAAGATTAGGAAGCAGATATAAATGTGATACCTAGGGAAGCGTACTTACATTTATGTCCAGATATTGTAAACAGATCTTGAGCGGGTCGCTCTCATCTGTAGACTGTAAAAGGCATTTATGCATAGTTAATGATAATTGTATATTAGACAGTTTTAGGAGCCGAGGGGAAAACCGACTACAAACACCCTCATCTTTGTATCATTGTATCAATTAAGCATAGAGATCATAGAGCATAGAGAAGAAGCAGAGAGTTGTAGAGAAGAACCTATGTACAGAAGTTCTGAATTTAATATATGAAGCTTTGATTCAGACTCATGGTGTTATAATGCTTTCTATGTATACATGATAAATGTTATGCTTATGATTGTTTTATTCTCTTTTTCATGCATCCATTGTTATGCTATCAATGTATGACTTCATGTTGAATGTTTGAAGTCTGGGAGAGAAAGAAAATGAGTTTCAATTGTTTCTCTTCCTGAGTAAGAATTCCTGCAAGGAGTGCAGCGAAAATGTACTCAAGGTGTGCGTAGACAGGATACAAAGTTTATCTCTGGAAGCTCAGGAGGGATACCATTGTTCTCATTCCAACAGTAGTGCAAGTGAAGCATAGGATCCGTGCAAGGTGTGCGTAGGCTGGCTAAAAGGTTTAGAACTTATCAACTAAAGTTGAGGGTTGAAGCACTGCTATTGCAAGAGTGCACAGAGTCGAGACAATCAAATACTTAGAAGTATTTGAAGGATTGCCACAAGGAGTGCATACAGGAGTTTCTTTGGAGATTCAAGTTTGCAAAAAAATCTCAGGAGAGGTAACACCTTTGAAAACATCAAAGGAGGTTGGAGATCAAAATACTTCAAAGGGAGACGAGGGTTGAAGTCTTCCAGCAGGAGTAAAGTCTTCAAGCGAAAGAACACCCATTCATTCCATGGAAATTCTTGAGGGAAGATTTGAGTGGTCGGAATTCTCCGTGGAGAATACGCAAATTCCTGAGAGTCATCAGATCTTGCAGAGGAGCAGGGGAGTTATGGCGAGTATTGTTTTAAGCTCAGGAAAAATAGGCCATTGGATCCAAACCAACGAGGTTCGTCAGATTCCCCGTGAACTCTCATTTCGAAGTTCAGAGCTTTTAAGAGGGAGAAGAATTCGTGTCAGAGATAGAGATAGCAGAGTGACAGGTGGCGTACTTGTTGCCAGACGAAGTTAACCTTTCTTGATGATTTCGAGGTTTCGTAGGTTGGAGAGCTGAGAGCTTGGACTCTAGATTCACATAATTGTGAAGTCTGAAGTCCCAAAAAGGTGGAAAGCTCCATTGTGGGGCTAGCCATTGAGGTACATATCGGAGTTCAGCATTTCGGCACTTTTGCAGACAAGAGGTAGGGGTCTTTGTTCCAGATTCCCGAAATCGCGAAGTCTGAAAACCCAAAAAGGTGGAAATTTTTGTTGTGGGACCAGTCTTTGGAGAACATGTCGAAATTTTGCATTTCGTCATTTCGGAAGATAGGAGGTCAAGATCTTTGTTCCGGGATTCCTGAAATCGTGAAACGCGATATGGGTGCGGGAGAAGACGCGATAACAATTTCGGCAGTTGGAGAGCCAAAAACTCGGTAGCAAGAGTCGTGAAGTTGCATGATCCGAAGTCTCAAAATAGTGAAAGGCGTGATCATGTAGTGGATCAGAGGATTTGAATTGGTGCTTAGCGTTTGTTCACGTGGGATCAATTCAGAAGGACCTGTGGAAAGACATCATTGTATGCATGTAGGATTCCCCAAGGAGGAATCAAAGAGTCGATCAGACTCAGGGGCATAATAGAATGATCCTGAGAGGACCTCGATCCGAGGGTTCGGGGGTCTATGTCAGTTGTGGTATCAGAGCTTGACTATGTTTGTATATTGCAAGCAGAGGAAGCGAGAGGGAGAAGAAGAGTACTCTTGTACACAACAATTGTGATATTAGGAGAGAATAATGAGTTCTTTTCTTTCTATAGCAGAGAAGAACATTCTCAGCAATGCCACCGAGAAGGAGAGAGAGGCCAATTCCTGATCCAGCAGTGGAAAGAGAAATGCGTGAACTACGTGCCAGGCTTGATGCCATGGAAACAGCACAAAGGCACACAGTCGATGTTGGGGATATCAGTGAGGTTGAAAGTGAAAATGAAGTTGGACAGGAAGAAACCGTTGCAGTTGAAAATGCATCAGATGAACGCCTATTCAGGGTTGTTACAAGGATAGGTGCCAGGGAAAAAATGGACATTCCAGTATATGAAGGAAACCTAGATGTTGAAGAGCTTCTAGACTGGATTAGAGCTCTGGATAAGTATTTTGACTATGAAGATGTCGATGAAGACAAGAAGTTCAAACATGTTGTCACAAGACTTAAAGGACATGCAGCATTGTGTTGGGATGAACTACAAGCTGATAGATGTTGCAAAGGCAAGCAGAAAATCAACAGTTGGGATAGAATGGTTGTGAATATGAAAGAAAAATTCATAGCCAAGGATTATCAAATCACTCTGTTTCGGAGAATGCAGAATTTGAGACAGAAGTTGATGTCAGTGAAAGAGTACACTGAAGAGTTCTACAAGCTAAACATTAGAGTAGGTCATCGAGAGGGCAATGATGAAAACGTTTCCAGGTACATGAATGGTCTGAGATATGACATTCAGGACGAGATGAGCATGATGATCCTTTGGACAATAGAGGATGTTTATCAGATGGCTCTGAAAGATGAAGAGAAGCTGAGCCGAAAACAAGGTTAGAGAGGCCAAGGCAGAAGCCAAGCCAGAGGCAAAGTAGTTTCCCAAGATAGGACTCAAAAATTCAAGGAAGAGGTGAAGAAACCTCAAAATCAACCTGAGAGAGGAGGAAGCTCATAGGGAAGACAATATGCTAATGGAAACACTTTTCCTCGTACCATAGGAAGAGGAAGAGGCCGAGGAGGCGAAATAAAATGTTTTACCTGCAAAAAAAATGGACATAAGTCTTATGAGTCTCCAGACAGAAAGAAAGAAGGTGGTGAAGCTCACATTTCCGAAGCACAAAAATGGAATGTTGAGGGGGGAAGGTCTTTAATAATGAGGAAAGTTCTCTTAATGACCAAGAAGGAGGCAAAGAACCTAGCCCAAAGAAACAGATTGTTTCGAACTTCTTGCAAGACCAAAGATAGGGTATGCAAAGTCATCGTGGACAGTGGTAGCATAGATAATCTCGTTTCTACAGAGATGGTAGAAAAGCTAAAGCTGGAGACGATTGAACATCCAAGCCCATGCAGAGTTTCGTGGCTACAAAAAGGACATCATGTAAATGTCACTAAACAGTGTTTAGTTGAGTTTAAAATAGGTGGATATAAGGATGAAATACTATGTGATGTCATTCTCATGGATGTTTGTCATCTATTGTTGGGTAGACCATGGCAATATGACAGGAATGTGATTCATGATGGGAGAAAGAACACATACACCCTAGAGAAGAATGGGAGAACTCACATGTTGTTGTTGATTAAGGATAAAGAAGTAAAACATGAGGTAAGCAACATTGTACTTCTCATGAGTGGGAAGGAACTTCTTACAGAGGTTAAGAAGAAGGAAGATACACAATTCATCATGGTCAGAAATCCTAGAATTGTTTTAACCAGTACAAGAGTGGATGATTTATCGGAGGAAATCCAAAGGTTGCTGGAAGAGTTCGCTGACATAGTAGTGGACGAACTACCTTGTTCGTTGCCACCAATCAGGATTATAAGTCATCACATTGATCTTATACCTGGATCTAGTTTACCAAACAAAGCAGCATACAGATTGACACCGCAGGAGAATGAGAAAGTCAAAAGATAGGTCCAAGATTTAATGGACAAAGGATTGGTTAGAGAGAGCTTGAGTCCATGTGTTGTTCCAACAGTGCTCAGCCCAAAGAAAGATGGAGGCTGGAGGATGTGTATAGGCTCAAGAGAAATCAACAAGATAACCATTAGATACAGATTTTCATTGCCAAGGATGGATTTCTTAAGTGGAGCAATATTCTTTTCAAAGATCGATTTGAAAAGCGGTTATCATAAAATTCAGATGAGAGAAGGTGATGAATGGAAGACAGCATTCAAGACGAATGAAGGGTTGTATGAGTGGCTTGTTATGCCATTTGGCTTAGCAAATGCGCCTAGTACTTTCATGAGGTTGATGAATGAAGTCCTGAAGGATTTCATAGGGAAATTTGTCATCATATATCTTGATGATATATTGATTTTCAGTAAGAAAGGAGTTGAACACTTGAAGCATTTGGCTACAGTGATGAAGAGATTAGAGCAAGAGAATTTGTTGATAAACATGAAGAAATCATCATTTATGAGGACAGAACTCATTTACTTAGGTTTTGTTATCTCTACAAATGAGTTGAAGATGGACCCAGATAAAGTGGAGGCGATTCAGAATTGGCCATCACCGAAGAGTATATTTGAAGTTCGAAGCTTTCATGGATTGGCTAGTTTCTACAGGAAATTCATCAAAAAATTTAGTGGAATTAGCGCACTGATGATGGACACGGTGAAGAAAAGACATAAATCTTTTCATTGGACAGAAGAAGCAGAAAAGAGTTTCAATCTGCTGAAGAAGAAGATCACGGAACAACCAATTTTGGTGTTGCCATATTTTAGTAAGACGTTCCAGGTCAAGTGTGATGCAATTAGATTTTCAATTGGAGTGGTCTTGAGCCAAGATGATAGATCGATCGCATACTTCAGTGAGAAACTGAATGAGCTGAAGATTAAGTACTTCACATATGACAAGGAATTCTATGCGGTCATACGAGCATTTAAGAAGTGGAGGCACTATTTGGTTCCTAAGGAGTTTGTTTTGTACATTGATAATCACGCTTTGCAATTTGTGACTCAACAAGACAAGTTGAACCAGAAGAATGCAAAATGGGTTGAATACATGCAGAATTTTACTTTTGTAATTAAGCATATTTATGGAACTGCTAACAAAGTTGTTGATGCTTTGAGCAGAAAATGTTTGCTTATGCAGGAGTTCAGAGTCAAAACACTGGGTTTTGATAACCTCAAGGACAGGTACGGAGATGATCCAGATTTCAAAGAGGCATATGAGGCATCTGAGAATCCAATTCTCAGGGACAGGAGCTAGTGGACTGAATATATGATCCAGGAAGGAATTTTATTCAGAGGCAATCAGTTATGTATTCCAAAATGCTACATGAGGCAGAATCCACTGAAAGAAAAACACAGTGGAGAATTGGTTGGACATTTCGATCATGACAAAACATTCTCAAATTTGAATGGCTCATATTTTTGGCCTAGAATGAGGACAGATGTTAAGAGATTCGTGGACAGATGTAGGATTTGTCAACACACAAAAGGAAGAAGGCAAAACATAGGGCTATATCAACCATTACCCATACCTGAGAGGTCGTGGGATGCAGTGAGCATGGATTTCATATTAGGGCTGCCAAGGACATAAAGGGGGTTTGATTCAATCTTTGTGGTGGTAGATAGATTTTTGAAGATGGCAAATTTCATACCATTCCAGAAAACCAGCGACGCAACTCATATTGCGAACCTGTTTTTCAAAGAAGTCGTCAGACTTCACGGCTTGCCAAGAAGTATAGTTTCAGATTAGGATACCAAGTTCGTGAGACACTTCTGGAGAAATTTATGGAAAAAGTTGGGGACAAAATTGTCGTTTAAATCAGTGTATCATCCTCATATGGATGGGAAGACAAAAGTTGTGAACAGAAGCTTGGGAGATTTGTTGAGGAGCCTAGTGACTAAACACCACAGTCAGTGGGATCACATTCTGCCATAGGCGGAATTTGCTTACAATGACTCATTCAATAGAAGCACAAGGTAGAGTCCATTCCAAATTGTATATGGAATGCAGCCAAGAGGATTATCTGAATTGAAAGATTCGGAACAAGCTGAATTCAGAAGTGCTAGTGCAGAGGATTTTGCAGAAGCGATGAAGGATCTTCATAACCAAGTTAAGGAGCGGTTGTAGAATTCAAGCCAAGAGTACAAGCGCAGAGAGGATCAACACAGGCGAGAAATTCAATTTGAAGTTGGCAATCTGATTCTTGCACATTTAAGGAAAGGTTCCCAAGGGGAACATACAACAAACTGAAAATCAAGAAAATTGGACCACGAAAGGTCATAAAGAAATTTGGGGCAAACGCATATGAGATTGAATTACCCGATGGGATCGGAATTTCTCCACTATTCAATGTTGCAAATTTGTACCCTTACAAAGCTGAAGAAGCAGGAGCAGACAGTGAACAGATAGAGGTTCAGTGGACTAAAACAATTCCTATAGATGAAAAGCCACAGATGGAAAATATACTGGACAAGAGAGTCAGCAGGAGGACCAGGAGAAAAGAGTATTTTGAATACTTGGTCAAATGGAAGGGACATACAGTTGAATATGCCAGCTGGGAAAATGAAGAAAAAATTCAGAAGCATGGACAGACTGTGCAAGAGCTCATGAACAGGAGTTCATGAAAATTTTCAAGTAAGGAAGTATGATGCAGGAGCATTGCAAACATCGTCAACATCCACGCAAGTTTGAAGACAGAAGACAGGTGGGACAAGCATCGGCGCATTTCAAACACATTCTAAGTTGTGTTTTGAAATGTCTTTGAAAGAATAGGAAGCAAATATAAATGTGATAGCTGGGGAAGCGTACTTACATTTATGTCAAGATATTGTAAATAGATCTTGAGCAGTTCGCTCTCATTTGTAGAGTGTAAATGGCATTTATGCGTAGTTAATGATAGTAGGTAAAATTTAATTGTAGATTAGATAGTTTTAAGAGCCGGAGGGAAAACCGACTATAGACACCCTCGTATTTGTATCATTGTATCAATTAAGCATAGAGATCATAGAGCATAGAGAAGAATCAGAGAGTTGTAGAGAAGAACCCATGTACAGAAGTTCTGAATTTAATATATGAAGCTTTGATTCAGACTCATGGTGTTATAATTCATTTTTGTGTATACATGCTAAATGCTATGCTTATGGTTGTTTTATTCTCTCTGTCATGCATCCGTTGTTATGTAGTGAATGTATGATTTCATGTTGAATGTTTGAAGTCTGGGAGAGAAAGAAAATGAGTTTCAATTGTTTCTCTTCCTGAGTAAGAATTCCTGCAAGGAGTGCAGTGAAAAAGTCTGCAAGGTGTGCATAGATAGGTTACAGAGTTTATCTCTGGAAGCTCAGGAGGGATACCATTGTTCTCATTCCAACAGTAGTGCAAGTGAAGCACAGGAGTCGTGCAAGGTGTGCGCAGGCTAGCTAAAAGTTTTAGAACTTATCAACTGAAGTTGAGGGTTGAAGGACTGTTGTTGCAGGAGTACACAGAGTCGAGACAATCAAATACTTAAAAGTATTTGAAGGATTTCCACAAGGAGTGCGTATAGGAGTTTCTTTGGAGAATCAAGTTTGCAAAGAAATATTAGGAGAGGTAACACCTTTGAAAACATCAAAGGAGGTTGGAAATCGAAATACTTCAAAGGGAGATGAGGGTTGAAGTCTTCCAGTAGGAGTAAAGTCTTCAAGCGAAAGAAAATTCGTTCGTTCTATGGAAATTCTCGAGGGAAGAATCGAGTGGTCGAAATTCTTCGTGGAGAATCCACAAAGTCTCGAGAGCCCTCAGATCTTGCAAAGGAGCAGGGGAGTTACGGCGAGTATTTTTTTAAGCTCAAGAAAAATAGGCCATTGGATCCAAACCAATGAAGGCCGTCAGATTCCCTGCGAACTCTCATTTAGGAGTTTGGAGATTTGAAGAGGCAGAAGAATTCGTGTCAGAGATAGAGATAGCAGAGTGACAGGTGGCGTACTTGTTTCCAGACAAAGTCAACCTTCGTTGATGATTTCGGGGTTTCGTAGGATGGAGAACCAAGAGCTTGGTCTCTGGATTCACGAAATCGTGAAGTTTGAAGTCCCGAAAAGGTGGAAAGCTCCGTTGTGGGGCTAGCCATTGAGGTACATATCGAAGTTTGGAATTTCGGCACTTTCGTGGACAAGAGGTAGGGGTCTTTGTTTCAAGATTCCCGAAATTGTAAAGTCCGAAAACTCGAAAAGGTGGAAAGTTTTGTTGTGGGACCAGTCTTTGGAGAACATGTTGAAATTATGCATTTCATCATTTCGCAACATAGGAGGTCGAGATCTTTTTCTCGGGATTCCCAAAATTGCGAAACGCGATACGGGTGTGGCAGAAGACACAATAACAATTTCGGTGAATCGACACTTCAGGATTTCGGCAGTTGGAGAGCCAGAAACTCAGTAACAGGAGTCGTGAAGTCTCGAAATAGTGAAAGGAATGATCACATAGTGGATCAAAGGATTTGAATTGGTTCTTAGCGTTTTTTCACGTGGGCTCAATTCAGAAGGACCTATGAAAAGACATCATTATATGCGTGTAGTATTCCCCGAGGAGGAATCAAAGAGTCAATCAGACTCAGGGGAAAAATAGAATGATACTGAGTGGACCTCGACCCAAGGGTTCAGGGGTCTATGTCAGTCATCAATGGCAAAGGTATCTTTCCATTCGGGGCTGCTCCCCTGACAGACTTTCCACTTATGGTGCTTCCTTGTGTACATCTAAGACATATAAGATAAGCATTCAAAAAGCATTCATTTTTTGAGTAGAAATAACTCCAATTCTTTGGCGAAGATATTCAAAGGCTTCCCATGGAAGTGGTTTTGTAAATATGTCTGCCACATGTTCTTTTGTGCCCACATACTCAACTCTGATGTTCTTTTCTACAACCTGTTCCCGTAGAAAGTGATACTTGATTGGAATGTGCTTAGTCTTGGAGTGCACCACCAAGTTTTTTGAGATACTAATGGCACTTGTATTATCACAATATATTGGAATGGGCTCATCATACTCAACCTGTATATCTGTCAAAGTTTGTTTCATCCAAAGAACCTGTGTACAACATGTTGTTGCTGCAATATACTCTGCCTCGGCTGTAAATAGAGATATTGATGATTGTTTCTTGCTTAGCCATGATACCAAACACTCACCTAAGTAGAACGTTGCTCCACTGGTGCTTCGTCGGTCATCAATACAACCTTCCCAATATGCATCTGTGTAGGCAATAAGTGATAGATCTTTTCCTTTTGGATACCATAATCCAAACTCTTATGTTCCTTTGAGATATCTGAAGATCCTCTTTACTGCTAATACATGTGATTACTTTGGTGCTGCTTGAAATCATGCCACCTGTCCAACTATCTGCATTACATCTGGTCTGGATGTTGTCACATATAGTAGACTATCAATCATTGACCTATATTTCCTCCGATCTATAGACTTTGAATCATCATCTTTGCTCAACTTACAACTGGTTTGCATGGGAGTGATAAATGGTTTGCAATCTTCCATTCCAAACCTCTTTAGCATTTCTCTGATATACTTGGTTTGAGAAATAAAAATTCCTTGGTTGCTTTGATGTATCTAAAGTCCCAAAAAGAAGGATAGTTCTCCAAGTAACGACATTTCAAATTCACTCTGCATGTCTTTTGCAAATTTCTGTCTTAACCTGTCATCATCACTACCAAAAATAATATCATCAACATAAAATTCAATTAATAAAATATTACCTTGGCTTACCTTGATGTAGAGGTTGATGTATGCACTTCCTTTTCTGAACCATGCCTGCTACAGATACTTATCCAGTCCGGAGTACCATGCTCTAGGAGCCTGTTTTAGACCATACAAGGCCTTCTTTAATTTACACACATAATCTGTGTTCTCTAACAACTGAAATCCTTCTGGTTGTTCAATGTAGACTTCTTCTTCAAGTTCCCCATTCAGAAAAACTGATTTTACATCCATCTGATATACTTTAATATTTTTGGAGCATGCATAAGCTAAAAGCAAACGGATTGCTTCCATTCTGGCAACTGGGGCAAATGTCTCTTCAAAGTTGATTCCTTCAATATGTGCATATCATTTACATACTGTTAGCGATCAAAAATGCACTGGCATTTTTGAAAGAATTATGCCTAAATCTTGTAGGGAACATTTGACTAGCTTTCCAGGCTCCAAATGCAGATTTGAAAGCACCATTGGAAATCTTAGGATTTGTAGATGTCGATCGACTATTCAAGCATGCAAAACGGACTCTCCATGACTGAGAAATTTAATTTTAAAAAAATCTGTGCTTTCACCAGCTAACCCGTCTTGAATTTTGCTAGTTAGCTAGTGAAAGCTCCGCCTTTCACCAGCTAAGGAGCAGATTTTCGGGTAAATTAGCTGGTGAAAGCCTGTCACGGCCAGAATAACTGAATTTTTGCCCAGATCGGGATTTTTAGAGTTTGAATGGTTTGAAACCACTTCAAATGGACAGGTGTTGAATTATTAAGTCTAATTCAAAGGCTAGTTTTGAGGGATAAGGTCAAATAGAGGTTTTTCAACTACATTTGGCATCTTTTTCAAAGGCAGAAAATCAGGGTTTTGGCACACTTCACCAAATTCGAATTTTATCTTTGGAGGACCAAATCAAACAGCCTTGGGAGGCTAAAACTGCACTTCATCACCAATCTACTACTCTTAGATATGGATTGAGCTCATCTTGAGGATCTCTTCCTAGTTTTTTGTAAATATAGTTTACTTTTTGTTTTTAGAATATCAGATCCATTATTTTAGGATCTGATAACTGTGATGTAAAGCTATAAATCTACAGAATTAAGATAGATGAAGGGTTCAATCCTGGATACACTTTGGCTATGTACTTTGACTCTGTTTTGTTATAAGAATCACAGTTTTCTTTGGTCATTATATATCGGTCTGTCCACATTTTCCATTACTCTATATTTAATTCTATTCGGTTCAGTTGTTTAGAACTGTCATCTTCTGATATAGCTCATGGATATGAATTAGATCTTCTTTATATTCTTGTATAACCCTATAGATTTGTACTTGGTTATCTTGAATGTTTTTCTTCATACCTTGATTATTTTATGTCACTGATATCTAGTTTCTCGAAGAACTGTTTATTTAGAGGCATGACATGTTGTCTTTTTGCTAAGCCTTCTCAGTTATCCCATTGTTCCAAACACTTGATTATTAGTGATTTCTTAAGTTACCAAGCATCCTTAGCCTACAACCCTAAGGATTTTCTTGGAGTGATAACAATTTGGTGTTGTTGCCGAGGAGAGTAGATCGAAGCTCAGCTTCCCTGGGAGACGACATAGATCTGATCTTTGATGATAGACAAAGGTTGGACACATTATTTGGTTGTAATCATCTATCTGGCGACTCCATGAAGGACGAATTCGGTGGCAACTCCACTGGTATGAAATGAACAAGATCTTATCTAAGAGGTATGTGTTCTGCAATTTTTCAAAGATTGTTGGTTTCCCTAATCCAGTGCCTAGTAGAGATGAATGGGAAAATAGCCTTCCCAGATTTCGAGGAGAAGAATGGGAAGTGYCAGSTGAACATTTGCTGGACTTTCATGATTACATGCATCGRTTGMAARTTGTGCACRAGGATGTTCAGATCCRRCTCTTYTRTTTCTCATTAGAGGGAATTGCTCGTGATTRGTACCGGTCTCTGCCTTATGCTAGTATAAACTCTTTAGAAGATTTTCATGCTGCTTTTCATGTGTTTTGTAAAGACCATTTTCCAAATGATCTTCTCTATCCTGAATGCTGTCATGAATTTCATTTATTGACTAAAGACTCGGATGTTAATGAAGAGTATGTTGTTACCTAGAATACTCTTCGTTATCAAGAGATTGATGATTCACATTATGACAACCATTGTGATGCTTTAAACATTGTATTAAATGCATCTTTTAAAGATGATTGTGATGATGATCCGATTATCCATTTTGAAAATTTGAAAAATGATGAGCAAATTGACATATCAGCAAGAGATAATTTCAGCTCTACAGCAAATACTAAGAGAAGCCTTGAGTTTTTAGATTTGCAGACAAAAGTGGTTTGCAACAGATATGAAGAGGAAGGTGAAGAAAAGAAGGGCTCAGATCAGGAACTGAGTATGCATTTTTCTATGACAAAGCTTGAGCAGTTCACATTCATCATTGAGATCAAGGAGGACAGCCAACAACATCATTTTCATTTACAGTCAGAACAGAAGCTTGAAGAGGTATTCCTTTCCTATTTTATTGATCCTATTGTCGATTTTCTAGAATCATTGAGTAGTATAAAGATCAAGATACTCTTGTCAGATGAAGGTTGTTTCTATCATTTTTTCTGAACACATCTATGTTGGCTACGCATTCTTTTATCTTTGGGATCAAGATCAAGAATGTTGTCAGCAAATAAATTTCTTACATGGCTTCATTGGAAGCACGACTTCACTTGACAAGAGGCAGGACAATTGGTTAGAAGTAGGAATAGATAGAGAATGATTTCTTCATCAAGCATGGTTGAAGATTATTTTCAGTTTGTCAGTTTGCAGCAATTATTTGTTTTCAGTAATGTATGTTTCGGGTTTGATAAATATTGTAGAGGTCTGGTGACAACATTTGAGACTCCATATCCCAATGGACTAGACACTGGAAGACTGTGAATGTTTGCAGGTTACAAGGTTTTTCATAACTGCATTTATGAGGTCAAAAATGCCATCAAGGCAAAAGGTTTCTATGTGCTTTTACAAATTCGAGTTTTAAGGCTAAGCTCGAGTTCCACATTGCTCCAGCTTCATGTGTCCTACATAGTTACAGAACATACATAGAGTCTAATCCAATCCCGTACCGGGCGTCCATCTTCCCAGCAGCTTTGCAGTCGAAGATTGAGCCTTTGGTGGCCTGAGAACAGATAAAGGAGGCTGAGAATGCGACAGAGAGTATGCTTAGACCTGTAAATATTTAAAATTCAAAGCATGGCACCTTGGAAACACTGCCAGATATAAATTTTTTCTCAAAGATCTTCTCACAGTTTTCATTGGATGGCAAGAGCTATGTTATCAATGGAATAATAAGTATAAAATCTCTGACTTGTGGTGAAGAATTGGAACAAGATACAGAATTTGACATTAAACATGAAGAAATGGATCAATCACATTTTGAGGATTCTCAACAACCAAAAGAAGAAGTTAAAGAGAAGCCGCACATGAATGTTGTCTTCATTGGTCATGTTGATCCTGGTAAAACAACAACGCAACAAATGTTGGAGATGAAGGAGTCTTTGTTCCAAACATTCAGGAGAATAAAGAAGGCCTGGAATTATTGAAGATTCCCATTGAGAAAGAAGGCTATACTGGCAAGGTTGTTATTGGCATGGATGTAGTTGCTTCTGAATTTTACACTGAGAAGGATCAAAAGTATGATTTGAAATTCAAGGAGGAGAATAATAATGGTAGCCAGAAGATATCTGGATCTGAGCTGATCAAGCTATATGAATCGTTTGTAGATGTGTCACAGGGGAAAACTAATTCTGCACCAAAGAAGAAAGGATGGTTTTCTTCAATCTTCTAGAGTGTTGCAGGAAAATCAGTTCTTGAAAAATCAAACTTGGAGCCAGCTCTGAAAGCTCTCAAGGATCGATTTATGACTAAGAATGTGGCAGAGGAGATTTCTGAAAAACTTTGTGAATCAGTAGCAGCCAGTCTTGAAGGAAAAAAATTGGGTTCTTTCATAAGAGTTTCTACTACTGTACAGGCAGCAATGGAAGAAGCTCTTCTTCAGATTCTGACACCCAAACATTCTATTGATATCTTGAGGGATGTGCATGTTGCCAAGGAGCAAGGGAAACCATATGTTATTGTGTTTGTTGGTGTAAATGGAGTGGGGAAATCAAGAAACCTGGCCAAGGTTGCATATTGGTTGTTGCAGCATGATCTTAGTGTTATGATGGCTGCCTGTGACACATTTTGATCTGGGGCCGTTGAACAGCTCCGCACACATGCACATAGACTCCAGATTCCTATTTTTGAGAAGGGCTATGAGAAGGATCCAGCAATTTTTGCAAAGGAATCCATTTAGGAGGCCTGTCGAAGTAAGTCAGATGGCGTCCTTGTAGATACAGTTGGACGAATGCAGGATAATGAGCCTTTGATGAGAGCTCTCTCCAAACTCATCAACATCAACAGTCGAGATTTGGTACTCTTTGTTGGTGAAGCACTGGTTGGCAATGATGTTCTGGACCAGCTCACAAAGTTCGATCAGAAACTGGCGGACCTTTCTACTTCTGCTAATGCCAGGTTGATTGATGGGATTTTGTTGACCAAGTTTGATACAATTGATGACAAGGTTGGAGCTGCGCTTTCTATGGTCTACATTTCAGGAGCACCTGTGATGTTTGTGGGTTGTGGACAATCATACATAGATATGAAAAAACTTAATGTCAAATCGATTGTTAAAACTCTCTTGAAGTAGAAACCGGCGCTCTTGGAGCTGCTGGAGAAGTTAACTACACAGTGTCATACTTTTAAGGATTTTCTCTGCACTTCTAGTTTAGGAGGATTTTGAATATGACTGCATTAGCTACCATAATATTCCCCAGTGATCTCTTTATATTTCATTGTTGAGGTTTGTTGTCATCAAGATGGAGCTACTCTTAACAGGGTTATTTAGGCAGTAGCCATTTGATGGAAATATTGAGGATTATCCAATTGTATCTATAGAGAACCCATTTGATCAAGATGATTGGACTCACTATGCATAATTTACGACCACAATTGGGGAAAAAGTACAAATTGTTGGGGGCGATCTACTGGTGACAAATCCAAAACGTGTTGGAAAGGCAATCAATGAAAAATATTGCAATGCTCTTTTACTAAAGGTGAACCAAATTGGTTATGTTATTGAAAGTATTGAAGCACTAAAAATGTCCAAATGTGTTGGATGGGGAGTGATGACAAGCCATCGCAGTGGCAAAACTGAAGACACCTTTATTGCGGATCTGGCAGTGGGTTTGTCCATGGGCCATATCAAGACAGGTGCTCCTTGTAGGTCTGAGCGACTTGCTAAATATAATCATCTCTTACGAATTGAGGAGGAACTGGGGTCAGCAACAGTCTATGCAGGTGCAAGTTTCCGCCAGCCTGTAGAATCGTACTAAAAAAAATAATTTGGGCATCCAAAGAGGACAAGTGGCAGAGGCTTCATCATCAATTCCAGATTTCTCTCTATCATTCGCATAACCAAGATTTCTTCCACATTCCAACCACAATATCAGCAGAGAATCAGATGATGAAGATTAAATCCAGATTCTAAAGATTAGTTCCAGATTTGTTTCCAACAATTTTCAGCAACATTTACCATTCGAGACTTTTTGCAACTAATTTTTTTTTATAGTTTTATTTTTGAGATTTTATCTGATTTCTTTCCTATAAATTAGGGGAAGTTTTTATTAATGTCTTGATTATAAAAACCACAGTTTGTGAAAGGGAAAGGACCAAAGCATGTCAAGTTCTCAATAGTTGAAATGAAAGAGAAAGATCTTCAGAAAAAAGTATTCATGTTGACAGATGATTGTATCGTCTTTGAATCTCAAATGCCAGTTGGATATGAGGATATAATTAATGTAGACGACACATTACATGCGCTGAAAGAAGAGAAACAGATTACTAGTGATGAGATATCCTATAGTGCTATTCAGGCCTGTGACTTACAAGCAGTCGTGACCCAACAGCAAGAACAAGGAGTGAAGCCTAGAAAACCAAGAGAGCACAGCCAAGAATCAGATATCAAAGATGGGGGTCATCAGGAACCTATGCAATTGTCACTGTCAAGGGATATATTGTTTGAAAATGGACATTGGAAGCATATTGATGTATTCCAGAACTCCGAGACAAGATCATGGGAATGCCAGAAAGGGTTTCCTTTGATAGAAAATGATAAAGGGAAACAAGGGATAGAGGAAGCACAAGAATCTGAGCTAATGTTTGATCATTTACAAACAGAGACAAAAATCATGGGAGCCAAAGCTTCATCAGTCCTCAGAGTCTGTTTGGAGGAAGATGTTGGTGCTTTAAAAGAACAAAGTGAAAGTCATTTATCTCAAATTGAATCTCAAAAGACTGAGATCCACAAGCTTCAGGACCATTTGCAGGGACAATTCCATGGAGTTGTAGGTCAGCTGCAAGTAACAGAGGCAGGAATGTGTAATGAAGTAGAAACTCAGGTTCATGAATCGGATATTTCTACAGCATGTCAATTTGTAAATGAGAAAAATCAGTACCTTTAAAAGCAATGAAGCAAAGGGTTTTAGATCAATGGGTTTATCATCAGTTGTTGAAGGTTTGCCAACACCAACAGTCTTGGGTGCAGTAATTCGGTCTACACAACAGTTATTGACTCAGCAGGCTGGAGATTCACTTGACCAACTTACCAAATAGATGGAAGGTGAGGCAAGAGTAACTGAGGCATGGAACTTGATGATGTTGAGTAGGAAATGGCCTGTGTCACTACACCCACGATAATAATTGTAGTCAGATTGATAGTAAATTGGCTAGTGATTTTGAAAATCTCACATTGGATAGTCTTTATGAAGATGCAATGGCTAGGAAAACTACATACAGTGGACAAGGAGGCTATGAAAATAATTAATCAAAAGAGGATGTTCAATCTCCATCAGTTTTCTTTTGCCACAGAGGACATCAAGGATGCTCAAAATAAGATGACAATCATGAAATATGCCAACAGCAAACTTTGGAAAATAGCCAAATGATAAATTATAAAGGCTGAATGACTCCACGCCCAAAACTAAAGGCACAAGGTCTACCAGGTTCTTGAAGACCTCACAGGGAGGTCTCCATCCTAGTTGGAGCCAGATGTTAGCGATCAAAAATGCACTGGCATTTTTGAAAGAATGATGCCTAAATATTGTATGGAACATTTGACTAGCTTCCTAGGTTCCAAATGCAGATTTGAAAGCACCATTGGAAAGCTTAGGATTTGTAGATGTCGATCGACTATTCAAGCATGCAAAAAAAACTCTCCATGACTGAGAAATTTGGTTTAAAAAAAAATCTGCACTTTCACCAGCTAACCCGTCTTGAATTTTTCTAGTTAGCTGGTGAAAGCTCCGCCTTTAACCAGCTAAGGAGTGGATTTTTGGGTAAATTAGCTGGTGAAATCCTGCCACGGCCAGAATAACCAAATTTTTTCCCAGATCGGGATTTTTAGAGTTTGAATGGTTTGAAACCACTTCAAATGGACAGGTGTTGAATTATCAAGTCTAATTCAAATGCTAGTTTTGAGGGATAAGGTCAAATAGAGGTTTTTCAACTACATTTGGCATATTTTTCAAAGGCAGAAAATCAGGGTTTTGGCACACTTGACCAAATTCGAATTTTATCTTTGGAGGAGCAAATCAAACAGCCTTGGGAGGCTAAAACTGCACTTCATCACCAATCTACTACTCTTAGATATGGATTGACCTCATCTTGAGGATCTCTTCCTAGTTTTTTGTAAATATAGTTTGTTACAGGTATGAACT
>ML810038.1:118547-151955 GCA_009831015.1 Picea engelmannii
ACAATATTGTTAATCAAAACAATATTTTTCAAAACTTCTTAAAAAATAAATAAATTCTAACACTATTGAATAACAATATTTTTGAAAACTTGGCACTTAACAAAAATATTACACCCTGTATATAAACCATCCACATATTTGAACGCCCTTTCGTTAATTGAATGTCTATTTTTAAAGTTATCCAACAAAATATGTTCACCGTAGTTGTATTCAATTGAATATTCTATCCAACAAAATATGTTCACTGTAGTTGTATTCAAATATTCTTCCCTAGAGTCATAAATAAATAAAAATAATTCACACGTATTTCAATTCAATGATAAATATAACTAAACAACAATTTAATTAATTAAATATCAATTTATATTTAATGATAGGTGTTGGTTGCTTATCTGAGTTATACCTTTAACGTGATTCACCCCGCGTTAAAGGTATAACTCAGATAAGCAACCACCTCTAAAATTATCAGCCTTCCTGGTAAACCAAAAGGCAACGCATTACACAAAGTGCACTGCGGAGTTTCATCCAAGATAGTTCTATGGGTGGTTGGAATGCTCAGGTGCTTGCAGCCTGGGAATGAGTGGGGATATGGAATTGTCCTATGTGATCTTCAGTTAATTACTATATCATTCATCTCTCTTAATTATTATTTCGTTCTTTATTCATGCATGTAACTCAACAGATCTAACTACCTCATCAAAACATTCATCTAAGATCTAACCATTGACAAGAAAGACATAAACAATAATCATTCCATATAACACATGGTTTACCGTGGTTCACCCCCTCCTGGGCTACATCCACAAAGATTTGGCTCTTCAGCTCTTTTATTATGGGTCAGTCATATATGGTGTTGTGCACACTACAACTCCATTCACACCTTCATAAAACAGACTCCTCGACCTTTATGAGGATGACTAGATCGCACCAGGCTCCTCAGCCTGCAATCTAACCCTGAAGGTCTAGTTATTATTCTCCCCTACAGCTCAACAACTTACAAAAAGGTATTAGATTATAGTCATGTTATCGACTGGTTACTCTATCTCACGCGAGTAACCCATAACAAAAACAACAATGACATCGAACCCCCCCCTAGACCTCCTAGGTGTCTATTTATATCTATTATTGGCTCATCAGTCGTTACATTCTCTTACCAAAACCCTAACCTAGTTAGGTCTTCTTGCATGTTGGCCTTGCGCGCTTTTCTCCTCCGCATGCATGTTTTCGTCCGCTGCTTTTCCTACCAATTGTCTTTCTTTCCCTTCTTCTTGCATGTGTGCCTCGTATGATTTTCTGCCAACTATATTTTCTCCACGTCGTGCCTTTTCTCCAAAATGGGTCTGTGCCCAACAGGCCCCCAACACTGACATCATGACTTGTCCCGAGTCACTGCCTGACTTATGCAACTGTCACTGCTTGCTCCCTACTTCAGATACTGTCTATTGCAATGTGTCATACATTTTCATTATCCGTTGGCACTGTTGTTGAGCCTGACTACTCTTGTCGGCCATAGTAGTGACCACCTTCTCTGTGATAGGAGACTGTACTATCTCTCCTCCTTTGGATCCGATCTGCTCAATGCTTTTCTTAGCTGTGTCACTCTCCATGACCAGCTACTCTGCCTTTTCTTGTAGGGGCTCCAACAACGCCTCTCTTGTTGTCTTCTGCACTTGCAGCGCTTTCTCTTTCAACTGCAGGGCCTTCAGCTCGGTGGTCGTTTTGATCTTCTTCTGCAATGACACTGTTTTTTGTCTCTGCTTCACCTCCGCCATTGCTGCATGGAGTTGATTTTCCTTCTCTTGGAGTCCCTGGAGGCTCCCATCCTCTATGAGGTGAGTCCAGAGCTACGTGCTCTTCTCTAACAACTCAATGATTGTCTGAATACTTTGGTCGATGCCCTTCACAACTGGTGTTGCCTCTTGTTCTCATTGCGCTCTGAATTCTGGAGGAGTAGTGAGTGTGACACGCTCCTCCAGCTCTTTGATTTTCTCCTTATACTCCTAGATAGTCTGCTCTATCCTGTGCAGCTTCTCTTCTGACGACCCTGCCTCCTCATCTGTTGTAATATTCCAGATATAAAAAGTATGCAGAACATAAATAAAATGCTAGAAATGGCAGATAAACAACAATATAACCATAACAACACCACAATAACACTGAAATGATATCAGAATAACACCAAAAAGAACACTTTGATTCTGAGAGCAATGTTCACTTGCCTCTTCGAGGGGGAAACCTCCAATCGAGAAGAGCTCTATTACAATAATATCCAAGCTAGGGTTCTCATACCCTTGACTCCTATTTATACTAAATATGTCTATCAAAAGAACCATCTAGAGGAAGATCCTTTTAGAAGCGGAAGCTTCTATTAGGTCTTTTTACATTCGATTTATTCTACCTTATTGCAAGGCCTTATTAATATTGACATTTATTGCATCTAAATATATTGTTCTACCTACGAGAAGGGTTAGGTCCCTAACATGTCCTCCCCCTTAAAAACAACCTTGTCCTCAAGGCTTGAGATGTGGGAATTGCTTCAGAATGGTAGTTGGTTCCCAAATGGCATATGTTGGAGTTGTATCTTTCCACTGAACTTACACTTCCTTGATGGTTCGCTGACACAGGTGACACTCACGCTAGTCCAAAATTGCTTGTGGTTGTAGCCAAATGGATCCTTCTTCATCTAGCTCTGGAAGGTTGGTTTGAGTTTGGCACTTAGTTCCAATCATCTTCTTTAAGCATGAAACATGAAAAACAGGATGTAGCTTAGAATGACTGGGCAAAGATAACTGATAGGCCACCTGTCCCACATGCTTGAAAACGGTATAAGGACCGTAAAATTTGGGTGCCAACTTCTGACAATGGTCGACCTTGAGGGAATTTTTCTTGTAAGGTTGTAGTCGAAGAAACACCTGACCCCTTCTGCAAATTGACGTTCAGAGCGACCTTGATCTGCTTGTTGCTTCATGCGGTTTTGGGACATGACCAAATTCTCTTTGAGGGTACAAAGAATAGCCTCTCGAACTGTAAGCATTTGGTCAACCACCTGGACCTTCGAGACACCTGGTAAATATGAGAGAATTGAAGGTGGATTTTTTCCATATACCGCTTCAAAAGGAGTCATGTGGGTAGCTATATGGTATGAAGTGTTGTACCACCGTTCAGCTAGGGGTAACCATTGAGCCCACTGATTTTTCTTTTTCGATGCAAAACACCTCAAATATGTTTCCAAACACTTGTTGACAACTTCAGTTTGACCATCAGTCTGGGGATGATAAGTTGTGCTGAGATGCAATTGGGTGCCTTGTAGCTTGAACAGTTCTTGCTAGAAATTGATGGCGAATGTTGGGTTGCGATCAGAAACAATAGAATGTGGCATGCCATGAAGCTTGAAGACCTGATCCATGAAAATTTTAGCCACAGTGGATGTTGTAAATGGGTGTTGAAGAGCACATAAATGAGCATACTTGGAAAGGCGATCAACTACCACCATGATGACTGATTTATTTCCCGTTTTAGGTAAGCCTGTAATAAAATCCATAGAGATAGATATCCTGCCAAATAGAAGGGGGAATCGGAAGCGATTGTATTGTGCCAGGAGATTTGACTGTTTCACCCTTGTTGCGTTGACACACATCACATTCAACCACAAAATTACGAACGTCTTGTTTCATACCATCCCCAAAAAAAGAACGTTTGACCCTGTCATAGGTTTTGGTAAACCCGGAGTGCCCAACTATGGGTGTAGCATGAAGCTCAGAAAGTACCGTGGATTTAAGTTTTGATTGTTTACATAAATACAAACGGCCTTTGTATCGAAGCTCATCATGGAGCCAAGAGTACCCTGAGGAAACTGGAGAATTGGACTGCAATTGTTGTATCAAATGCGAACTTTTGGGATCATGTAGCCATTCCTGGCGAATGGCTTGGAGCCACTCTGGTACAATGAAGGAGAGAGAAAAAAAGGGACCCTTCATCTTCATATTTTCGGGAAAGTGCATCCGCAACCAAATTGTTTTTTCATTCCTTGTAAATGATCTCGTAATCATATCCAAAGAGCTTAGTCACCCATTTTTGTTGCTCTGGGGAGGAAATGCGTTGTTCCAGAAAATACTTGAGGCTTTGATGATATGTCTTAATTTGGAAGCATTGCCCCAATAGGTAAGGGCACCAAATATTGACTGCATGCAGAATAGCCAACATTTCCTTTTCATAGATGGGTTTGTCCAAATTTCGTTCACATAGTTGTTTGTTGGTAAAGGCCAGAGGTCGACCCTCTTGCATAAGGACAACACCAATTCCTTTCCCTGAAGCATCACATTCCAGGACAAAGGTCTTTGTGAAATCAGGAAGGGCCAGGACTGGGGTGGTGCACATGGCCATCTTCAAGGTTTGAAAAGCTTGAGCGGCTGCTGGAGTCCAAGTGAAAGAATTATTTTTAAGGAGTGCAATGAGATGTGCTGCAATCTTTCCATAATTCTTAACAAACTTGCGATAATAACCTGTTAAGCCCAGAAATCCACACAAGATTTTGAGGGTCTTTGGGTGCGTCCATTCTTGCATATCTTGAATCTTTTTAGGATCCACCCTAACACGGTCCTTGCCAACAAGATGACCCAAGTACTCGACTTTCGAGGCGCCAAAAGCACATTTAGATTGTTTCGGGAAAAGTTGGTGTTGAGAGAGTAGACAGAGAAATCGATCCACATGAGCAAGATGGTCTATCCAGGTTTTTCTATAGATGAGGATATCATCAAATAAAACTAAGACAAAATGACGGAGAAAAGGATGAAAGACATGATTCATGAGGCTCTGGAAGGTGGAGGGGGCATTACACAAGCCAAAGGGCATGGCCAAAAACTCATAGTGGCTGGCCCTCATGAGTTCTAAAGGCAGTTTTAGGAATGTCTTCCTCTTTCATACGGATCTGGTGGTAGCCAGAGCGAAGATCAAGTTTAGTAAAGAACTGGGTGCCACTCAATTCATCCAAGAGGTCATCAATGACAGGAATGGGGAATTTGTCTTTAATGGTGAGTTTGTTGAGGGCGCAGAAGTCGGGACACATGCGCTAAGAACCTTATTTCTTCAGGACCATGACCACAGGAGAAGAGTAGGGGCTCGTACTAGGGCGGATAACGCCTACGTTAAGTAGTTCTTGAACCATTTTCTCAATTTCATTTTTTTGGGAAAAGGGGTGACAATAGGGACGGATATTGGGAGGAAGGCTTCCTGGTACAAAGGGAATGGAATGATCATGAACACCACGGGAAGGAGGGATTCCCTGGGGAGTGGAAAAGACCATTTGATGTTTAGAGAGGATGGATTGGAGATCTTGCGGCACAGAGGGTGTCTCGGTTGCTTGGATGGCATGGAGTTGGGAAATAACGTCATAATGACCTTTTTTTAGCAGCTTTTCCATGTGATGGGAACTAATGATCTCAAGGGAACCGAAGATGATGCCTTGGAACTTATAGTGTTGGCCCTCCTGGTCGAATTGCATGGTTAATTCCTTAAAATCCATGAGAATGGGACCCAAAGTCCTTAACCAGTCTGCAGCCAACACAATGTCCCAACCGCCCATGTCGATAGCAAACATATGAGATTTCATGTGGTAGTCACCAATTTGGAGACAAAACATTTCACAACGCCCTCCACATTTCATGGAGCCGCCATTGGCAATCATGATTTGGAAATTATTGACTGCATGGATATAGCAATGAGTTTCTTGGGCAATGCGGTGATGAATAAAAGTATGGGTGCTTCCACTATCAACAAGAATGATGACCTTCCTATGCTTGATGTAACCAATTAGCTTGAGCATTTAGGGAGCAGAGAAACCAGTGAGAGAATTTAGGGAAATGACCGGTTCTACTTCGGGAGGGTCTGAGGGAGGGGTTATGTCAGTGGGTTCAGGTGTCTCAGACACAATGGGATTTTCAACATCCTCTTTAGAAATATCCTCCGAGATGGCCATAAAAATATTTTGTTCCTTACACTTGTGGCCCGGAAAATATTTGTCATCACAATTATAACAAAGGCCTTTGAGTTGGCGTTCAACCATTTCAGCCCTGGTCAATTTATGGATCTTTAGTGGAGCAGAAGGAGTAGTGGGATTTACTGGTTTAGTGCGAGGAATAAAGGAGGGTTTCCGATTTTGAGAAGAGACAACCTGTTGTGATTCCTTAGCTTTTTTAGTAGCCTCCACCCAACTTTGAGGCCGAGCCATGAGGACATGGGCACGAATCTCATCCTTGAGGCCACTGATAAAACATTTTTGGAAAAAAACATCAGACATGCCCTCTGTATGAAAATCCAGTCGCTCAAAAGTAGTTATAAAGTCTTCCACTGTTCCAGATTGTTTCAATTTTTTCAAACGGACTAAATGGTTGGTGTCAGTGTCAAAGCGTTCATAAAGCTCTACCACAAAGTGTGTCCAAGAAACATACCCTTAACGGGCAGTTTTTCTCCATTGCCAACTGTTGGCACAGGGGCAGACCCAGGGTTCAACGCTACAACAACGCACCAACAAAACCCTAACTACCAGCCCTTTTGACAACACCTGCGAAGCAGATGAAGTCTCACCCGAGGTAGAGGCAGGGGTGGTTGCAGGACTCAGATGTCTGCAACCTTAGCTGGGACATAGATCTATGATTATAATACCTAACAGAGAACTTAGCACCGACAGTTCCCCAATATTCAACCACTATTCTACTGCACAGGTAGAACAGGGCATCACATCATTCACTCAGATATGATGTATTTTAGCACTTTATCATAAACATGTAGGTTAGGTCTAGAAAATCAAGCACTAAACACAATCATATAGGTCATATCTAACATTCTTACACATCATTAGCACAAAGCATGAGCAAATTTTTCTATCTCTATCAAAGCACTTACCAAGAGAAGACATAAACACATCAAGACAAGCACAAAGAAAAACAACACAGTGTTTACGTGGTTCACCCCCACCCTGGGGCTACGTCCACCAACTCTTCTTATTTTTTGTCTTCAGTCAATCGGTTACAAGCACAAAGCCACCAAAATCCTACTCCGCCTAGGACAGGAGATCTGCGCACCTCGCTAGATCCTCCTTCCTCGCGTTATAGCGCAAAGCCTTCCACAGTCAGTTACAAGAACTTGCACTTAGCTCTACAAGCATGCACAAAGCCTTTACAACCCACATTTGCACTTAGCATACACTTACAACTTACTAGCAGCCCCTTCTTACATCACCTAGATATCTATTTATACATTACAAAATAGGCCTAAACATGGGTAAACCCATGGGTCAACATCCCATTCCCGTTACATAATCCCAAAAACCCAAAAAGGACCCAAAAAGGGGCTGAGATTCCGTGATCTCTGCTTCGTCTTACGCTCCTCCTTCGACAGGCTATCAAAGTCCCAAATTAGGTCAAACTTGATCACTATTCCTCACAACTTGGTCAAGGGCCAACAGGCCCCCAACACTCACCTGTGACTTGTCCCGAGTCACTCTGGTCTGATCAGTTCTGCTTCAAAATCAGCGAGCTTGGCTCGAGCTACTTGGACTTGCTGCTGTGCTACAACCTCCTATTCAATAAACTCCTAGATGAGTACATCATTCACAGGTCCTTATAGGCGATGTTCTGTTGCGGTGACAACCTGTTCTAGCTCTGCTCCTCTGCCTTCTACTTCTGTAAACAACTGATAGGCCTTATCTTGCACATGTTGGAGCCTTTGAGTGACTTCCATCACTTTTATCTATATAGTGTGGATCTATTGTTTGGCAATGCGTTGCTCTTGAGATCGTTTCATTCTTTCTACAGTTGACAGGGCCTTCAAATGCGCTTGTAGTGTATCAGCTTGTTGCTTCGCTTCCTGGAGCTGTGACTCTAGTGCCTTTAATTCTAGATTCTCAGCAAGTTGTTCTTATGTCAGGGCACTATGGGCTCTCAACTACTTGCATTCCAGAGCAAGGGCCTTTAGTCTCTCAGCTGTGCTGCGAGCAGTTGCTTCTCGTCGGTCCCTTACATCCTGTGGGGTCTCGGGCACTGCACATAGCTCCAAGTATGCTATGCATTGTTGTAGCTTCTGGATGGCCTCTGCGAGCTAGTCTACTTGCTTCGTGACATGATCCTATGTCTTTATTTCTACGACTGTCACAGAGCAAAGTTCTATGTTGACCGCTTCCTTCACTTCGATTTGCTCGACGAGAAATTGTTCCTTTCCTTGCTGCAGCTGTGATTTTTCTTCATCAAACTTTGCTTGAAGGGTAATTTTTTCCTATTCTGTAGCTCGACGATGTTCGACAAGTACCCCTTGTACTTGTGTCAAAGTTTGGGTGGCTTGTTCTATTTCCTCTTGTGCTCGTCGAAGGCGAGATTCGACTGTATCAGTGAGTTGGTGGAGTTGAGCTGGTTCATCTCCCAATCCTGGTGTTCCCAATGACAGAGGCACAGTGGAGACTGCGCGGCTAGACTGTAGTGTTTGTTGTACTCCTTGGAGCTCAATATCGATTCTATTGTACATCGCCTCCTGCTTATCCTCTTGTTTCTATGCTATCTCCAATAAAGCATCATTCAGGGATGCTATAATGAAATCAAAGTCATCAGGGGTGAGGATAGTCTACAACTTGGTCATGGTTGCTTTCGATTTCTTACGGGAGGAGGGTTTTGGAGGGGAAACCTTCCTTTTCTTCGAGGCCTCCTCCTCATCTCTAGGCAGTGTGACCTCACCTTTCTTCTATTTGGCTTCTGCGTCATCTATCTCTTCACCATCACCCCCTTGCTTTGGTGATATGGAAGCAGTCTTTACGGATGCACTGTCTAAATCCTGAACCTCTTCAATTTTCTTTGTCCTGCTAGGTCCGAGTGTATCCTGTGCAGTTTCTGGGCTGTCGATGTCAGATATATCTGCAGGGTCTACTGGAATGAGGAGGTCCGTCGACCAGTCCTTGGTGATATCCTCCAGGTCCTCCTCTGTTAGCTTATAGTATGATTGGAGTGGTTGTTTGTGTTTGTCAGCGCGTGTTGTGATGTAAATAAAATGTCGGTCTGCACTGAACTTCATCAAGGGCCCGAACCGGTGTAGAGTGTTCGGAGTGATGTGAGGCTTGGACTGGATGGTTGTCTTTAGCTAGTTGTAATAGGTATGAAAAACAACATTGGACTGCCATTGTTTATTCATATCGCTTGAGTATCATAGTGTATTGAACTTCACGGCCAATGGTTCGAAAGGCTTGATGTTCAGGAAGGTCGCACCTTTTGGCATCTCCCAGAAAATAAAAGCGATCAGGATCAATAGCCAACTGAAATGAAATTCATACCCTTGATATTTCGCTTCTCTACAGTCGAGTTCTAATTGGTTCACCGGGTACTTTGCCCAGTTCATCTGAAGTGCTTCTGCGCACTTCCCTGCGAGGTCGACTACAAAACCAGTGACTTGGGTGGGTCAGTTTTTTCGTACTAATTTCCTTGCAATCAATTGACAGGCGAGGCACACTTTGTCACTCTGGATAGAAGCTACCTTGTAGCCTCATGTTCCCTTCTCGACATCTCCATAGGTGTCCTTGATTCTTTGTGCTAGAGCACGATCCATGGTTTTTCCAGGGTAGAAATCTTGTGGGTCAGGTCTTTGCATACTTAAGCCCATGATCCGATTGATCAACGTCAGATCAACTGTTATGTGATGGTTTAACCACAAATAACCTCCATGGTAACAAGATAGCAGTAGCTTGACATAGGCATTCACCTCCTCGTGTCTTCTGAACTGTGGGATCTTCATGACATTCAGTAGGGTGGATTGCACGAGGTTATGGGTCCATGACTGAGGGATTATCTTAGAATTATTTCCCTTTGTTCTGGTTAGGTACTTATGTGGGGCGAGCATGTTGTAAAATTTTCAGTCACCGAGGTCGAAGTCGTTAAACTTCAACGCCACAATCTTATCTTGGTCTGCTCGAACTACGCGTATTCCCTTCAAGAGGTACGCAGTGACCAAGGCGTACTCAAAATCTCTAGGTACGTTGTCTCGATTTATTGTGCCACTCAAAGGTGGTAGATAGGTGGGTAATATGGTCGGGATCAATTTAGCATTCGCTAAGTCATCCCTGTGCTTAGTTCGCTTTTCATCTGACGATCGAGATGGTCCAGCTCCACGAGCAATCGACAGAGATGCTTGCACTGTTCTCGTGGATGAAGCATGTATTCCTACAGACATCGACATGACTCTTTCAATCATGAGGTCGATCAAAACTTCTTCAACAGCTTTCTCTACAGCGATCAATTCGTCTGACATACACACTCGAGGTTAACAATCTCGGGTTCGGGGAATAAATTTAGACATTGCAATAAGATAGACAGCAAGAGTGCACTGATCACTGTGAAAAATAATCTTAGTCTGTGGACTCAAACCCTCAGTTGGAAAAAGTGTTCTTGGTGAGTGGCACGATGGGACAAATAGGTAACTCGGCAACAGGTCACTTGCAATGGGTATGAATCCTTCGTTAACTCTATTATGTCTGTTATGGCGCGGTCCAACGGTCTGATGACGAATTATAATTTCCTTTCTTCTCGTTCAGAGCATCGATCGAACGGGTATAACGTCCCCAACGACTATATTGCTTTGCCCCGACAAAGTGCCATGTGTCGTTGTTATGATATCCCGACGAAGCTCCAATTCTGCAAATTTTTCATCTGCGAAGTTCCCTCTGGAACCTTCTGCAACTTTTTGATCTTAGCTCTCTTCTTACTTAGCTTTCTAGCCTTCTTTCCAGTGAGCTTCGTCTCGGTAGTCCTTTTCCCATTCTGATTCTTATCTTCTTTGGACATGGTTACTTTGCACTGTTGAGATTCTTTCCTAGGGTTCAGGGGTAATACCTCTTCTTTATCTAGGGGAGGTACTTCAATCTTCTGTGGTTCTTCTAGTGTTCTTGCAACTTCGACATCTGGGTCTCTGGTGTTAAATGGATTTGATCTTTTCTTCTGTTCTTCAATCAAGTGTGTGATCCTTCTAGTCATGAATTCTTTTAATTCTTGCTTCTTCTGTTCTAGGACTCCTTCTTCTTCCTTTCATTTGGCTTGATCTTTGTCAATCCAAGGTTTTCCTAGTAACATGGTAAATGGGGCGTTGTCCTCAATAAATTTAATAATCTCAAAATATTCTTCTGTCGAAGTTCCATTTGTACTCATAGGTATCTGAGCGAGCCTTCCACATAGGTTCACCAGTTTTCCTCTGAATAACCCTATTCCTCCCAAGGAAGGAGTCATAGTAGGCTTCCCTAAAAGTTCCCAATTTCTTTCTGTCATAATATGCACCTGTGTTTCCTCATCCAGAACATAGTCAATGTCAAAGTCTCTTATTCTTGCTTCAAGGCATTCTTTTTCTGTGAATATCTCTAATAAGTTGACATGTCGGTGAGCATTCTGGGTTTATTTTATTTGCAGTAATATAGTCTCTGATTCTTTCTGGGATTCTGTCATAATCTTAGCTTCTGGATTTGCCTTAGGATTTTCTTGTCTCATGTTCATTCTTCAAGCTTAGCAATCATTCTAGGACAATCCAATACTTCATGGTCCATAGCTTTACAACAAAGACAACTAGGTCTTCTCCCAGGGCATTCCTTAGCAAGATGCCCCGGTCTTCTGCAACTGTAATAGAGGGTTAATCCTCTCTTTCGTTTAAATGATCCCTAGCCTTTCCTGTACTGCGCACTAGGATCACGGTAGCTAACCTGCAAACAAATATTTCTAGGATCCTGCATACACTTATTAGTCCAAATATCCTTTCTATGCATAGGTATAACATATTTTTCACTATTCTTATCAGATCTACTCATATCAAATCCTCTTTCATATATTAATACCCTAGTTTTCAAGCTATGACAAAATCTATCAAACATATCTAGATTCATACTTTTGAAACAAAAAATTCCTACTAATCTTACTTCTATAGAGCACAAAGCTTTCAGATCTAGAAATTTTTTCACTATTCTTACCTTTATCAGAGCGCAGAGCTTTCAGATCTTACCTATTTTAATCAAGATTTCTCACTTTTACCTTTCTTAGGGCACAAAGCTTCTGAATCTTACCTCTTTTCTTCAGATCGGACTTCTTTTCCTTAGCACAGAACTTGCCAAACTAGTAGAGTACTGTGCACTAGAGCAATAGATCTACGCATAAAGCTTCCATAATTTCAAATCAAATCTTTGCACAAAGATTCTTATTCCTCAGTTCCCAACAATCACAGTTCCAGGTCCCAACAACGGAACCATTTTTTGGCACAGGGGCAGACCCAGGTTTCAACGCTATAAGAACAAAACCCTAACTACCGGCCCTTTCGGCAACACCTGCGAAGCAGATGAAGTCTCACCTGAGGTAGAGGCAGGGGTGGTTGCAGGACTCAGATGTCTGCAACCTTAGCTAGGACACAGATCTATGATTATAATACCTAACAGAGCACTTAGCACCGACAGTTCCCCAATATTCAACCATTATTCTACTGCGCGGGTAGAACAGGGCATCGCATCATTCACTTAGATCTGATGTATTTTAGCACTTTATCATAAACATGTAGGTTAGGTATAACAAATCAAGCACTAATCATATTCATATAGGTCAGATATAACATTCTTACACATCATTAGCACAAAGAATGAGCATATTTATCTATCTCTATCAAAGCACTTAGCAAGAGAAGACATAAACACATCAAGACAAGCACAAAGCAGAACAACACAATGTTTACGTGGTTCACCCCCACTGTGGGGATACGTCCACCAACTTTTATTCTTTATTGTCTTCAGTCAATTGGTCACAAGCACAGAGCCACCAAAATCCTACTCTGCCTAGGACAGGAGATCTACGCACCTCGCTAGATCCTTCTTCCTCACGTTATAACACAAAGCCTTCCACAGTCTGTTACAAGAACTTTCCCTTAGCTCTACAAGCATGCACAGAGCCTTTACAACCCACATTTTAACTTAGCATACACTTACAACTGACTAGCAGCCCCTTCTTACATAGCCTAGATATCTATTTATACATTACAAAATAGGTCTAAACATGGGTAAACCCTAGATGGATGCTCACAGTTTTCTTACCGAGGATGTCTAATGCAAGAGCATCCTTGGCATTAACCAAAAATATTTGATTCCCCTTTCACTTAATTTTCAAGTTAGATGTCTCACGGGTTGAGATTAGGCGGGGTTCGGTATATGAAATTCATGTGTATGAGTTAAATGTTTAGATCAACAACTTGTGTTGTTCCTTGGCTACAGAATACCTACGCACCATTACAAATCAATAAACATCATTTGTTCCTTCACTACAAAGGAACCATGTGTTGCTACCATTGAGGAGATGGGGAAAATCATAACAGTTAAAGGGAATTTAATAGCAAATTGTAGATGGGAATTCCAAGAGGGATTGTCGGTGAATTTGAATTGATGTAGAAATGAATTGACTTCTAGCATAAATGAATAGGTAGAGGAGAAATTATAAATGGGATCAATATGTTGGGTTGTTATATTATTTGTAGTGAAAGTTGAGTCGAGGTGGATCAATTGGAAGTGAAAGGTGAGGTTGAAGTGATCGACCAGGAAATTTGAAGTCGAAGTGATTGACAACAAGTCAAGAGGTCAACCAACAAGAGGTAGAAAGGAGGTGTGTGGCAACCGACTGAAGATCGAATGGAGGTCGACTGGTAACCCGACTAGTAGTCAATTGTAACAAAATCCTAAGATTCACGAGATTTGTAGCCAATGATATACATGGATCTGTAACTTCTTTTAGGTGCCTTTATTTAGGGTTTTACCTACTGTAAAGCCTATAAATAAGGTGTCTTGTAATATTGTAGAAGCTAATCAATGATCTTCATGCTAATCCTTAGCAGTAGGTTATTGTTCATGTAGATGTAAGTTGATTTGGCTACAAGGTTGTTCTTGTGTGAAGTAAGAAGGTATGATGTTGATTGTGTCTTAGGTGTAGAACAAGGTTAGGCACATAACCTTCCATTCTGAATGAATGTGACAACAAGAGAGAAAGACGCTCAAGGAATGTTGGTTTTCCCATTTGGGTTTCTAGGGTAAAATCTTTGTGTACTGTGTGATTTCTTTGTCATTTAATTTCTAGTTTAAATATGTCTTCCTCTCTTATTTTAGGTTTAGTGTGGAAATGTAATTTCCTAACATGTGGTATCTGAGCTTGGTTTGACAATCATGAATATGACATAAACCCTAGGTTAAGTAAGAGTCATAAGTTAGAGATATTTAAAGTTGTGTTTGAAATAATGGCAAGTAGTTCAAGAATAGAGATCGAAAAATTCAATGGCCAGAATTTTGAGCTTTGGAAGCTTAAAATGGAACATCTCCTTGTAGATCAAGAACAATGGGTAGTAGTTTGTCCAAGTACCATTCCGATAGGTATGTTGAGGGAAGAATGGGAGAAACTCGAAAGAAGGGAAAGGGGTACGATTAGACTTTGTCTTGCATATTTGGTGTTGTTGAATGTCTCAAGAGAAGACTCGACCAATAAATTGTGGGACAAGTCGGGGAGCTTGTACCAATCAAAATCCATGGTAAATAAGTTTTTCCTTATAAATAAATTGTATCTTGTAAGGATGAGTGATGATAGTTCAACAAATGAGCATTTGAATGCATTCAATACCATCATAAGTCAGTAATTGTATGTGTATATCAAAATCAATGAGAAGGAGAAATGTATTAACCCATTATGTTATTTTCCATACTCCTGAGATAACTTAGTCATGGCTATAGGGAGTAATTCAATCACATTAGAGCTAGAAGATGTGGTTGCATCTCTATTTTCAGAAGAAATGAGAAAGAAGGACATGGAAGGATTGACCAAAGATGCATTAGTGGTGAGAGGTCGACCGATTGACAAAGATAAAGGAAAATTCTCCATTAGAAAGTTTAAGTCGAATGGTAGATCTAAATCCATGGTTTAATCTACGAGAAGATTTTGGAAATGTGGTAAAGCTGGGCATTATAAAAGGGACTACAATTCGAAGGAAATGGAAGTCAGTACATGAGGATCCGATGAGAGATAGTTGAATGAGAGAAATACTACTCTAGAAAAAGCAGGTGATGTGTATATGGCATCGACTAGTACAGAGTCAGATCAAGATGCTTGGTTGATCGACTCAGAAGCATCCTTTCATATGACACAACACATATAATGGTTCTACAAATATTAATGATATGAAAGGGGATATGTGTTCTTAGGGGAAGACTCAACAACCAAAATTGTTGTATGAGGAAGAGTCTGATTGATACTGCAGGATGGGAGGAGTAGAACCCTTCCAGGTGTACTACATATTCCATGTTTGGAAATAAACTTGATATATGTCAACAATATGAGTGATCCAAGAGTGCATACTCTATTTCAGAAAGAAAATGTGAAAAACAGTCAGAGGTGCGATGGTCTTAATGAAAGGACTGCAAATTGGAACCCTATACAAGTTGTTGGGGAATGTCGACTCAACTGGATGAAAAAACTTTGTTGTTCCTAAAGTTGAGTCGACTTCCACTCTATTTGACTCACCTTGGGTTGAGTCGATTCAAACTGACTCGACAAGTCTTCGTCAAGTCAACCGGACCATGTGTTGGAAGCTGGCCAAAGCGGAAAAGCGAGGCGAATATGGGAAAGAAAACATGCACGAGGAAAGCGATAGCTGGAAGGAAGAACATCATGTGCGCATGTAGGGAAGACCTAATGATGTTAGGGTTAGGGTTTTGGTAATGTATTGTAATGGATGAAGAGCCAGAAATGTATAAATATAGATACTTAGGTATCATAGAGGGGTTCGGGGTTCGGAGTATTATTGATATTAGCTAGTTATCTATGAGTTGTTGTGATGTGTGATATTTTTTGTATGATCTATTTTGTATAAGCTATTGAGCTAGAGAAGACGAATGAGGGTAGATCTTGAGGGTTAGATCATAGGCTAAGGAGCCTAGTGCGATCTAGTCTGCCTCATATAGATATTACCCGATGGGGAAGAGTTGTAAGCGTGCAGCGTCGTAGTGATGGAACGACTATAATAAAAGAGCTGAGAGCCAAATATTTGTGGACGTAGCCTAGGAGGGGGTAAACCACGGTAACATCTGTGTTATGTGATGAATGCATGTGTATCTTTATTATCTTCAGTAGTTATTATTATGCTTAATGAATGAGTTTTTATATTTCCTGCTTATTTGCAAATGACAGTATATTGCATTTACAAGTTATAATAGTGGTTCAATATACAATTATCATATCTCGCACTCAATCCTAGGGTGTAAACACATGAGTATCACAGCCACCCATTAAAGCTATCTTGGGTGAGACTACGTAGTGCATTCTGTGCGCTGTGTTGCCTTATGATTTACCAGGAGGGCCAATAGTTTTAGAGGCTTTGTTGGAAACCCGAAAGACATGAACCCTGGGTCACTCAGTACGAACTCAGACATAATAGAAGACTAATCCAACAAATGGTTCCATTGTCATTGGTAGGAATAAGAGAGGATTGAGTAGATGAGATAGGTTGAGCAAGAAAAGAGTAAAGAAAATAATAAAGTAATGAACCATTAGAAGGGGATGTTGAGACTATGGAATCCCACAAAAGAATAGATCGAAAGTTGCTAAAGACAAAAGAGCTAGAGTTTGCACAGAAAGACAACAAAAACCCTAGACTAACACCCCACAAATATATTGAGAAATACGTGTTTGTTGATCTGCATGAAGTCTTTTTCTGTGATTTTCCACACTTATTGCAGGAGTGCATACTAAGGTTGAAGGAAAACCATGCGACGAATCGGAGTCGACAGTTAGATTGGACCCCAGTACAGATCGAGCAGTTACAGCAGTTGGACAACAAATTCACCCACACAATAGACTTTTGGCTTGACAGTATTGTGGCAGGCTTTATAACAGAGTTTGCAGTAGACACAACGAAGTCGTACAACGCATCGGAGCAAGAGTTTCTACATGGACCTCGAGGAAAGTACATTCAATCATTGTATACTTCTATTAAGATACTAGTATACAATAAGTTGTAATGACAATGGAGTCAGACAAATAAGCTTCCCTGCGTGCATGGGGGAAGGGGGGAAGCACTGACAGAGAAAGGAGAAATGAAAGGAGGAGAGAATAAGGGAAAGAAGGAGGAACCCTTGGACCCGATCTTGATGGATGATGACCAGATCAAGCAGATCATGGCGACAGCTGGAAAGACGCGTAGCAGAGTACCCTACCAATACAAGGTGAATACCAAGAAGAGAGTCGTAGCCGAGAGGGAAGGATTGTCGGGACCGCATTTTTGGGACTGCATTATATTTAGGTGGTTTTTCGGCACATGGTTTCTTTACCGATGGTTTTCTATTTTCGGTTAAGGAATTAGGGTTTTAGACTAATCCAGGTCATTGGGTTAGGGTTTTGGATGCCGCTGGCTCCTATATGTATTTTGCATTGTAAACATTGTAACACAATGAATGAATGAATATAAAATATGTTGGTTTTCCCGGTTTGGGTTTCCAGGGGAAAAATATCTGTGTAATGTTTGTATTTTCCATTGTATCTTTTCTGTTCATTTTCTAAATATTTGTTTGCAGTAGATATTGTACAAGGTTAGAATCTACAAAAATACCAGACAGTCCCAAAGAGTTCATATTGCAACTTTTGCAAGTCAGTAGGCCACGATGAAAAATATTGTAGAACTATGGAGTTGATGCGAGAAAGGATATCAGATGCATACAGAGTGCAGGAAGAAATGATGAATGGGCAAGTCACACCACAGTTTAGTCAAGTTCCAGCTCCATACAACATTGCATAGCAGACTTATAATACTGCGCCGCAACCATATGATACCACGCAGCCGCAATACAACACAGCACAACCTCAATACAATATCGTGCAGTATAATCATGCGCCTCAGTATAACGCGTCGACAGGATATCGAGCAGGCTACAGAGGTGGAGGACAAGCTAGAGGAGGTTTTGGACGAGGTAAAGAACTAGTGGTATGTCACAATTCTCAACAAACAAGACATTATGCAAGGGAATGTTCGCTTCCACCAACAACTTATATCGGACCATGATACAGAGGAATGTCTGACACTATTAGTAAATATCCAAGAAAAGAGGAACCAGAAAAACTAGAATGTTCAATGGATTTCAGCCGAAGCAAGGGATGAAGGACGGAACATCAACATAGTTACCTGCGGAGGAGCAAAAAGAGGAAACGACGCAGGCCGACAAGAGCCAACACAAAATCAATGGGTGAAGAGGAATGTCGAACCAAAGAAATAGTTCGATGCGTAGAACGAGAAGGTAATATTTAAATAAGCTAGACAAGAATTTTAGAAGGAAGACATGGCATCGACTTCAACTGCGCAGCAAAGCAAGGAAGCACCAGAGTACGAGATGCCTCCACTATTGGATCATACCAATGAACTTCAACCCATGGGACAAGTAAGTACAATCAAAAGATTTCTGCAATAATGTGTAAAAGTATTAAATGATCCATCATCTATGAAAATATTGCAAAACATACTAGAAAAATGTAGCATCGAGACGGAAGGAAAACTAGAACCAAAAACAGTCAATCACCTACATACAAGAAGAAGAACCAGTAGGGAGTTTAGACTAAATGCCAACATCGGAGATATCATACTGGATCTAGGATCTGAAATGAATGTATTACCAAAGAAGACATGGAAATGCATGGGAGAGCCCACGTTAGGATATTCACCTGTTCAATTAAAATTAGCAAACCAATACAGAGTCCTACCAATCGGTAGACTGAAAGGAGTGACAGTAGACATGGATGGAGTGCGCACTAAAGCAAATTTTGAATTCATTGAAATAGTGGATGACACAACACCATATCCAACATTGCTTGGTATGGATTGGGCATTTGACAACCAAGCCATAATCAACTTGAAGACCAGGAAAATGACATTTGAGTCAGAGGAATACAGGGTCATCGCGCCATTAGACCCATCCAAAGGGGAAAGGTTTGTAGGACCTACTTTCTTAGACTTAGAGGAAATCAACCAGTTGTACAGAACAACTGTGTGCGATGAGGATTACGTAAACCCAACTGTAGATGGAATACTCAGTTGGTGGAGCATTACTTCATGTGAAACAAACCCAGATACTGGTTTAGATAACTGGCAACAAAGGCTACACGAAGTTTCCACAAGAAGATGTGCACGAATAGACCGCGCAGTAAGATGGGTAGGCATGGAGATAACAGAACCACCTAGTTTCCACGGAATAAACAATTTGGAAACATTCTTGGCCCAGTATGAAGATGCAGTTTTAGAGAATCAAAGGCTGTTAACACTTGATATAGCACTCAAGGCCACACCTGCAAGATGGTGGGGCTCACACAAAGAGACAATCACAGATTGGCACCAATGTAAGCGATTACTGCGCATAAGGTTCGGCGCAGAACATAAAAACAACAAGCAACAGAGGTACGATGGGCAGGGGACACCAGCGAAATGCTTGGAGAAGTGTAGAATGCTATGGAAATTGACAGCCCCAGAGGAATGGCCTCATCATTTTATACACACTCTAGAGGGCATACCAGCGAATTGGTATATAGACCAAGAACTGCGCAAAGGAACTGCGACCTGGACGACATTGCAATAGAATTTTACAGTCACTTTCGCATTCAAGCATGAGAACCCCAACATAGATGCAACTCTTAAATAGATAAGAGGCGCAATATTCATCAAGGAACCCAAAGTCAAGCTCATAAAAGAAGAACAACAACGGAGCAAACAGACAGTTAAGGAATTGTTCTCATGTTACCATGTGCAAGAGGAAGCACTGGATGAAGATGATCCGCGCGATATTCAGATCGAAGAAGCAAAAGGAAAAATATAAGTGGAGGGACCACCTATAGAATCAGAAGTTATTTTCGTGTCGATCAAGGTAAAGAAATTCAACATTGGAACAATTGAGCATCCCAAAATGGCCAGCATTGGAGATTATTGGGATGAGCAGACAAAAGAAAGCATAACAGAGTTGTTGCGTGAGTACAGTGACCTGTTTCCCACAACATTTACAGAGATGAAGGGTATAGAAGGAGAGCTAGGAGAGATGAAGATGCCACTCAGACCTGAAGCGAGACTGATCAGACAATGACCATACAGATTGAACCCGATATATAAGCAGAAATTCAAAGTTGAGATCGGCAAGATGCTCGAAGTCGAAATCATAGAATTGGTCGATGAATCAGAATGGATAAGCCCGATGGTAGTGCAGGACAAGAAACAAGGAGGGATAAGGATATGCGTCGACTTGAGGAAGTTGAATGATGCATGCCTACATGACCCATTCCCTACACCTTTCACAGATGAAGTGTTAGAGAACATAGGTGGACATGAAGCTTACTCATTCACTGATGGATTCTCAGGCTACCATCAGATTAAGATAACACAGAAAGACAGATACAAGACCACGTTTGCGACATAATGGGAATCCTACCAGTACACAGTCATGTCGTTTGGACTGAAGAATGCACCAGCAATATTTTCCAGAGTAGTCATCGTCGCGTTTAAATAATTCATCCACCAGTTTCTCGAAGTATACCTGGACGATTGGACAGTCTACAGTTTGTTGAAAGACCATGCAGAAGTCTGATGCCTGATGTTAGAAAGATGTAGGAAGCGTCGGATATCATTGAACATAAAGAAATGCATATTCAGAACACCGTTTGGGATATTATTGGGCCACATAGTATGCAAACAAGGTTTATTAGTACATCCTGCCAAGATTGCAGTAATTGTTAACTTACTGCCACCAAAAATAGTCCGTCAGCTAAGAGCGACATTGGGACACACAGGATACTACAGGAAATTTATCAAAGGCTATGTGCAGATTACTGCACCAATGGAAAAGATGTTAAGAAAGGATACAAAGTTTCAGTGGAACGACGAGTGTCAACACAGTCTGGATACCCTGAAGGAAAAGATGGTCACCGCGCCAATATTAGTATTTCCAGACTGGGAGAAGACATTCCACGTGCATGTAGATGCATCAACCATAGCACTTGGAGCTATATTGGTGCAGCCAGGAGTGGGAGACTTGGATCACCCGATAGCATTTGTGAAAAGAAAGTTTTCGGAATCGGAGCAGAACTATAACACTACAGAGAGAGAAGGCCTAGCTATGGTCTACGCACTGCAAAAGTTCAGACACTACTTATTGGGAAAACACATTAATATGTTCACAGATCACTCAGCCCCAAAATACCTAGTCAACAGGACAGTGTTGGGGGGGAGAATTTGTCGATGGTTACTACTATTTCAATAATTTGACTTTGAAGTAATAGCTAAGTCAGGTATATTGAATGCAGGACTTGACCACCTATCAAGAGTCACAAATGGAGAAGAACCTACGAATTTAGAATACAAATTCCTGGATGCACAATTATTCTTAGTCTAGATCGTTGATGAATACTTCACATATATCATTCAGTACTTGAGCACAGGTACTGCACCACAAGAATATAACACCACGCAGAAGAAAAACTTGGTAGTTTGCGCCGCAGACTATCAACTGATTGCAGGACACTTATACAAAATGGGCACATATAGCATCTTGCGAAGATATGTGTTAGAACACAAAAGACCATGAGTTTTAGCAGAAGCTCACGAAGGAATAGGAAGAGGGAATTATGTAGTCAAAGCTACCGTGCAGAAGGTATTGTGCACAGGAATATGGTGGCCAATGATTCACAGAGACTCGAAGGAGTACTGTTAGAGATGTGATGTTTGTCAAAGGGTAGGCAGACCCAATAGAAGGGGTGAAATGCCATTACGACCACAGGTAACATTGCAGGCATTCGACAAGTGGGCAATAGACTTTGTGGGACCAATTAACCCACCAGTAAAGAGAACAATAACTAGGTACATTATCACTGTGACGAAGTACCTAACAAGATGGGCGGAAGCCACACCAGTGAAGGATTGCAGCGCAGAAACAATAGTGCACTTTTTATTTGAACAAGTAATCACTCTATTTGGGTGCCCAAGAGTTTTGATGAGCGACCAAGGCACACACTTCATAAACAACACTATCAGCGCTATGAATGAAGAGTTTGAAGTCCATCATCAGAAGAGCACACCATATCACCCATAGGCAAATGGCACAGTGGAAGCATTTAACAAAATCCCGGAGAATGCGCTGACTAAGATCTGTAACGTCAATAGGGACAACTGGGACCTCAAAGTACCAGTAGTATTATGGGCCTACAGGACTACATGCAAAATTTTGACAGGGCACACGCCATTTAAACTGGTCTATGGCCAAGAAGCAATGGTGCCATTAGAATTTTTAGTACCAAGCTTGCGCGTAGCAGCGATCACACATATGACAGAACGAGGCGCAATACATGAGCGACTAAATCAGTTGATGACCATGGAGGAAGATCATATCTTAGCAGGGTTCCACCAAGAAGTTTAGAAAGCAAGAGACAAATCTTGGCATGATAGACACATCAAGAAGAAACCTTTCAAGGAAGGAGATCTAGTACTGATGTATGACAACAAATCGCTTTAGCACCCAAGAAAGCTAAGAATGCATTGGCTAGGACCGTACGAAGTAAAATCCATCATAGATGGGGGAGATGTACAGTTGAGAGACTTATCAAGCAAAGAACTCAGAGGGATGATCAATGGGAGCCGACTAAATTTGAACTGAGAGTCATTTCGTACTCAACACCCGGCAACATTTCGAAAGAGAATCATCGCTGCTTGACTCGACGTCTCAGAGAACCATTCGTACTCCACAGTTGGGGAAGCAGCTTGAATGTGGGCTTCCAAGAAGTAAATTATTTAGTAGTAGGCTTCCAAGAAGTAAATCTATGATAAAGTGGTTAACTTGGTAGTAATCTTTCCTCTTTTTCGGTAAGTGTTTTGGCGGTTCGTTTATAAATTTTCAGTTAATCTAAAATTCTGATCGATTTTTTGAGCATTTGGGTTGGTTTAAAATGGGGCAAAACCCCTGAGATAAGATTCTGAAATGCATGGAACTTTGATCCATGCAAAACTCACTACCCCTCAAAATAAATCTGGCCGGATTCAAGCCTGTTTTTTTGCCTGAAAAGCGAAACTCGAAAGGGAAGATTGCTCCCCAGTTAACCTACTCCATTTCTGATTTTTCTTTACCAAGCATTAGGAAGCTAGATGCCTATAAGTAAAACATCATCTACATTTGAATGCAACATATTCATAATCAAGTTTCTAATTCCATGACATTTCCTTGAAAGATAAAGACTCGGTTTCCTTTTCCAAATTGGGGTTAACTCACTTAGAGCTTATTCTCAAGTCTCTACAAGTAGGAATATTCTACCCATATCTATAATGTCTATGGGGCTAGGTTATTTTTTCTCTGATTCATGGGATTCCTTCTATTTGCACATTGTGTGGTAGTACTTATTGTTCAAGTTCCTTTCCAAGAAGGCCAAGTTAGAAGACTCTTGGTTCTTTGCCGTGAGGTTTCTACATAATCCACGTTGATTCCGATCAGAATTGCGTCATAATTGGACTCGAAAGGGGACCACTTTGATACTAATGTGGAACAAGAGCATCTTGCTCTTGCAAGTTGGGCCCTCTCTGAGACGTCGAGTCAAGTTGCATTCTAGTTGTCAAACACCGAAGACCTAAAGTTGTTTGCCAGCTGTTGAGTACGAAATGACTCTCGATTCAATTCGCTGCTGATGCAAAGTCAAGCAGATTAAGAAAATAAACCCCGCCTACAGTCAAGTTGCTTCCGAACGGTTGAATACGAAAGACACCATTGACGTCGAGTCAAGTTCTTTCCAGCTGTCGAGTATCAATGACTCTCTCTCGACGTGACGTAAAGTTGCTTAGTGTTAAAGCAGTGTGAAGCAGAGCAAGAAAATAATATTAATAATCCAATTGTCCAATATTATAATAATATTAATATATTATAATAATATTCACAATCTCAGATCCAATTGTCTATAATATATTATAATCCAATTGTTTGCCAGCTGTTGAGTACGAAATGACTCTTGAGTCAAGTTGCTTTCTAGTTGTTTGCCAGCTGTTGAGTTGAAAGCAGATTAAGAAAATAAAACCCGCCTACAGTCGAGTTGCTTCCGAACGGTTGAATACGAAAGAAACCATCGACGTCGAGTCAAGTTCTTTCCAGCTGTCGCGTATCATCAATGGCTCTCTCTCGACGTGAGTATCAATGGAATGAAACAAATCATTGAAAAGCATGCGAGCTTGTTAACTAGGGCCCGCAGGAAACAGCCCCCGACTCCATGATGATCCTACCCCTCACTTATTCCCAGCAACAGCGAACCTACCCCTCCATTATTTTCAGATAGACATGGATACCTAACAGTCAATGCAAAAATTAATAAATAAATATTAGTGGAATGAAATACAAGCATTAAAATTTATAAAAAAATYCAAACAATATTTTTGAAATTTAAACATAGCCAATAAAACTCTCTATATAAATTTTACATAAAATTAAAACTGCTTAATAATTCTAAAACAAAAACAATATTGTTAATCAAAACAATATTTTTCAAAACTTCTTAAAAAATAAATAAATTCTAACACTATTGAATAACAATATTTTTGAAAACTTGGCACTTAACAAAAATATTACACCCTGTATATAAACCATCCACATATTTGAATGCTCTTTGGTTAATTGAATGTCTATTTTTAAAGTTATCCAACAAAAAATGTTCACTGTAGTTGTATTTAATTGAATATTCTATCCAACAAAATATGTTCACTGTAGTTGTATTTAATTGAATATTCTTCCCTAGAGTCATAAATAAATAAAAATAATTCACACGTATTTCAATTCAATGATAAATATAACTAAACAACAATTTAATTAATTAAATATCAATTTATATTTAATGATAGGCGTTGGTTGCTTATCTGAGTTATACCTTTAACATGATTCACCCCACGTTAAAGGTACAACTCAGATAAACAACCATCTCTAAAATTATCGGTCTTCTTGGTAAACCAAAAGGCAACGTAGTACACAAAGTGCACTGCGGAGTTTCACTCGAGATAGTTCTATGGGTGGTTGCAATGCTCAGGTGCTTGCAGCCTGGGAATAAGTGGGGATATGGGATTGTCCTATGTGATCTTCAGTTAATTACTATATCATTCATCTATCTTAATTATTATTTCGTTATTTATTCATGCATGTAACTCAAGAGATCTAACTACCTCATCAAAACATTCATCTAAGATCTAACCATTGACAACAAAGACATAAAGAATAATCATTCCATATAACACATGGTTTACCGTGGTTCACCCCCTCCTGGGCTACATCCACAAAGATTTGGCTCTTCAGCTCTTTTATTATGGGTCTGTCATATATGGTGTTGTGCACACTACAACTCCATTCACACCTTCATAAAACAAACTCCTCGACCTTTATGAAGATGACTAGATCGCACCAGACTCCTCAGCCTATGATCTAACCCTCAAGGTCTAGTTATTATTCTCCCCTACAGCTCAACAACTTACAAAAAGGTATTAGATTATAGTCATGTTATCGACTGGTTACTCTATCTCACGCGAGTAACCCATAACAAAAACAACAACGACACCGAACCCCCCCTAGACCTCCTAGGTGTTTATTTATATCTATTATTGGCTCATCAGCCGTTAAATCCTACTACCAAAACCCTAACCTAGTTAGGTCTTCTTGCATGTTGGCCTTGCGCGCTTTTATCCTCCGCATGCGTGTTCGTCCGCTGCTTTTCCTGCCAGTTGTCTTTCTTTCCCTTCTTCTTGCATGTGTGCCTCGTATGATTTTCTGCCAACTGTCTTTCCTCCACGTCGTGCCTTTTCTCCAAAATGGGTCTGCGCCCAACAGGCCCCCAACATTGACATCATGACTCGTCCCGAGTCACTGCCTGACTTATGCAACTATCACTGCTTGCTTCCTACTTCAGATATTGTCTGCTGCAGTGTGTCATACATTTTCATTATCCATTGGCACTGTTGTTGAGCTTGACTGCACTTGTCGGCCATAGTAGTGACCACCTGCTCTGGAAGGCTGGTTTGAGTTTGGCACTTAATTCCAATCACCTTCTTTAAGCATGAAACATGAAAAACAGGATGTAGCTTAGAATGACTGGGCAAAAATAACTGATAGGCCACCTGTCCCACATGCTTGAGAATGGTATAAGGACTGTAAAATTTGGGTGCCAACTTCTGACAATGGTCGACCTTGAGGGAATTTTTCTTGTAAGGTTGTAGTCGAAGAAACCCCTGATTCCCTTATGCAAATTGACGTTCAAAGCGACCTTGATCTGCTTGTTGCTTCATGCGGTTCTGGGACATGACCAAATTCTCTTTGAGGGTACAGAGAATAGCCTCTCGAACTATAAGCATTTGGTCAACCGCTTGGACCTTCGAGACACCTGGTAAATATGAGAGAACTGAAGGTGGCTTTTTTCCATATACCGCTTCAAAAGGAGTCATGCAGGTAGCTATATGGTATGAAGTGTTGTACCACCATTCAACTAGGGGTAACCATTGAGCCCACTGATTTTGCTTTTTCGATGCAAAACACCTCAAATATGTTTCCAAACACTTGTTGACAACTTCAGTTTGACCATCAGTCTGGGGATGATAAGTTGTGCTAAGATGCAATTGGGTGCCTTGTAGCTTGAACAGTTCTTGCCAGAAAATGATGGCGAAAGCTGGATCGCGATAAAAAACAATAGAATGCGGCAGGCCATGAAGCTTGAAGACCTAATCCATGAAAAGTTGAGCCACAGTGGATGTTGTAAATGGGTGTTGAAGAGCACAGAAATGAGCATACTTGGAAAGGCGATCAACTACCACCATGATGACTGATTTATTTCCCGACTTAGGTAAGCCTGTAATAAAATCCATAGAGATATCCCGCCAAATAGCAGGGGGAATCGGAGGCGATTGTATTGTGCCAGGAGATTTGACTGTTTCACCCTTGTTGCGTTGACACACATCACATTTAGCCACAAAATTACGAACGTCTTGTTTCATACCATCCCAAAAAAAAGAACGTTTGACCCTGTCATAGGTTTTGGTAAACCCGGAGTGCCCAGCTATGGGTGTAGCATGAAGCTCAGAAAGTACCGTGGATTTAAGTTTTGATTGTTTATTTAAATACAAACGGCCTTTGTATCGAAGCTCATCATGGAGCCAAGAGTACCCTGGGAAAACTGGAGAATTGGACTGCAATTGTTGTATCAGATGCGAAATTTTGGGATTGTGTAGCCATTCCTGGCGAACAGCTTGGAGCCACTTTGGTACAATGAAGGAGAGAGAAAAAAAGGGACCCTTCATCTTCATATTTTCGGGAAAGTGCATCCACAACCAAATTGTTTTTTCCTTCCTTGTAAATGATCTCATAATCATATCCAAAGAGCTTAGTCACCCATTTTTGTTTCTCTGGGGAGGAAATGCGTTGTTCCAGAAAATACTTGAGGCTTTGATGATATGTCTTAATTTGGAAGTGTTGCCCCAATAGGTAAGGGCGCCAAATATTGATTGCATGCAGAATAGCCAACATTTCCTTTTCATAGATGGGGTTGCCCAAATTTCGTTCACATAGTTGTTTGCTGGTAAAGGCCAGAGGTCGACCCTCTTGCATAAGGACAACGCCAATTCCTTTCCCTGAAGCATCACATTCCAGGACAAAGGTCTTTGTGAAATCAGGAAGGGCCAAGACTGGGGTGGTGCACATGGCCATCTTCAAGGTTTGAAAAGCCTGAGTGACTGTTGGAGTCCAAGTGAAAGAATTATTTTTAAGGAGTGCAGTGAGATGTGCCGCAATCTTTCCATAATTCTTAACAAACTTGCGATAATAACCTGTTAAGCCTAGAAATCCACACAAGATTTTGAGGGTCTTTGGGTGCGGCCAGTCTTGCATAGCTTGAATCTTTTTAGGATCCACCCTAACACAGTCCTTGCCAACAAGATGACCCAAGTACTCGACTTTGGAGGTGCCAAAAGCACATTTAGATTGTTTCGAGAAAAGTTGGTGTTGAGAGAGTAGACGGAGAAATCGATCCACATGAGCAAGATGGTCTATCTAGGTTTTTCTATAGATGAGGATATCATCAAATAAAACTAAGACAAAATGATGGAGAAAAGGACGGAAGACATGATTCATGAGGCTCTGGAAGGTGGAGGGGGCATTACACAAGCCAAAGGGCATGGCCAAAAACTCATAGTGGCCCTCATGAGTTCTAAAGACAGTTTTAGGAATGTCTTCCTCTTTCATACGGATCTGGTGGTAGCCAGAGCGAAGATCAAGTTTAGTAAAGAACTGGGTGCCACTCAATTCATCCAAGAGGTCATCAACGACAGGAATGGGGAATTTGTCTTTAATGGTGAGTTTGTTGAGGGTGCAGAAGTCAGGACACATGCGCCAAGAACCTTATTTCTTCAGGTTTATGACCACAGGAGAAGAGTAGGGGCTCATACTAGGGCGGATAATGCCTGCGTTAAGTAGTTCTTGAACCATTTTCTCAATTTCATTTTTTTGGGAAGAGGGGTGACGATAGGGACAGATATTGGGAGGAAGGCTTCCTGGTACAAAGGGAATGAAATGATCATGAACACCACGGGAAGGAGGGATTCCTTGGGGAGTGGAAAAGACCATTTGATGTTTAGAGAGGATGGATTGGAGGTCTTGCGGCACAGAGGGTGTCTCGGTTGTTTGGATGGCATGGAGTTAAGAAATAACGTCATAATGACCTTTTTTGAGCAGTTTTTCCATGCGATGGGAACTAATGATCTCAGGGGAACCGACAATGATGCCTTGGAACTTATAGTGTTGGCCCTCCTGGTCGAATTACATGGTTAATTGCTTAAAATCCATGAGAATGGGACCCAAAGTCCTTAACCAGTCTGCACCCAACACAATGTCACAACCGCCCATGTCGATAGCAAACATATTAGATTTCAGGTGGTAGTCACCAATTTGGAGACACACAATTTCACAACGCCCTCCACATTTCATGGAGCCGCCATTGGCAATCATGATTTGGAAATTATTGATTGCATGGATATAGCAATGAGTTTCTTGGGAAATGCGGCAATGAATAAAAGTATGGGTGCATTGGCAATCATGATTTGGAAATTATTGATTGCATGGATATAGCAATGAGTTTCTTGGGCAATGCGGCAATGAATAAAAGTATGGGTGCTTCCACTATCAACAAGAATGATGACCTTCCTATGCTTGATGTAACCAATTAGCTTGAGCATTTAGGGAGTAGAGAAGTCAGTGAGAGAATTTAGGGAAATGACTGGTTCTACTTCGGGAGGGTCTGAGGGAGGGGTTATGTCAGTGGGTTCAGGTGACTCAGACACAAGGGGATTTTCAACTTCCTCTTCCGAAATATCCTCTGAGATGGCCATAAAAATATTTTGTTCCTTACACTTGTGGCCCAGAAAATATTTGTCATCACAATTATAACAAAGGCCTTTGAGTTGGCGTTCAACCATTTCAGCCCTAGTCAATTTATGGATCTTTAGTGGAGCAGAAGGAGTAGTGGGATTTACTGGTTTAGTGTGAGGAATAAAGGAGGGTTTCCGGTTTTGAGAAGAGACAACATGTTGTTCTTCCTTATCTCTTTTAGTAGCCTCCACCCAACTCTGAGGCCAAGCCATGAGGACATGGGCACGAATCTCATCCTTGAGGCCACTGATAAAACATTCTCGGAAAAAAGCATCAGACATGCCCTCTGTACGAAAAGTCAGTCTCTCAAAAGCAGTTATAAAGTCTTCCACTGTTCCAGATTGTTTCAACTTTTTCAAACGGACTAAATGGTTGGTGTCAGTGTCAAAGCGTTCATAAAGCTCTACCACAAAGTGTGTCCAAGAAACATACCCTTGACGGGAAGTTTTTCTCCATTGCCACCATTGCCAACTGTTGGCACAGGGGCAGACCCAGGGTTCAACGCTACAACAACGCACCAACAAAAACCTAACTATCGGCCCTTTCGACAACACCTGTGAAGCAGATGAAGTCTCACCCGAGGTAGAGGTAGGGGTGGTTGCAGGACTCAGATGTCTGCAACCTTTAGCTGGGACACAGATCTATGATTATAGTACCTAATAGAGAACTTAGCATCGACAATTCCCCAATATTCAACCACCATTCTACTACACGGGTAGAACAGGGCATCACATCATTCACTCAGATATGATGTATTTTAGCACTTTATCATAAACAGGTAGGTTAGGTCTAGAAAATCAAGCACTAAACACATTCATCTAGGTCAGATCTAACATTCTTACACATCATTAGCACAAAGCATGAGCAAATTTATCTATCTCTATCAAAGCAATTACCAAGAGAAGACATAAACACATCAAGACAAGCACAAAGCATAACAACACAGTGTTTACGTGGTTCACCCCCACCCTGGGGCTACGCCCACCAACTCTTCTTCTTTATTGTCTTCAGTCAATCGGTTACAAGCACAAAGCCACCAAAATCCTACTCCGCCTAGGATAGGAGATCTGCGCACCTCGCTAGATCCTCCTTCCTCGCATTATAGCGCAAAGCCTTCCACAGTCTGTTACAAGCACTTGCACTTAGCTCTGCAAGCATGCACAAAGCCTTTACAGCCGACATTTGCACTTAGCATACACTTACAACTTACTAGCGGCCCCTTCTTACATCGCCTAAATATCTATTTATACATTACAAAATAGGCCTAAACATGGGTAAACCCATGGGCCGACATCCCATTCTCGTTACATAATCCCAAAAACCCAAAAAGGACCCAAAAAGGGGCTGAGATTTCGCAATCTCCGCTTCATCTTGCGCTCCTCCTTTGACAGGCTGTCGAAGTCCCAAATTAGGTCAAACTTGATCACTATTCCTCAAAACTTGGTCAAGGGCCAACATGCCCTCAACACTCACCTGTGACTCGTCCCAAGTCACTCTAGTCTGATCAGTTCTGCTTCGAAATTCGTGAGCTTGGCTCGAGCTTCTTGGACTTGCTGCTGTGCTACAACCTCCTATTCAGCGAACTCCTAGATGAGTACATCATTCACGGGTCCTTATAGGTGATGTTCTGTTGCGGTGAGAACCTGTTCTAGCTCTGCTCCTCTGCCTTCTACTTTTGTAAATAGCTGATAGGCCTTACCTTGCACAGGTTGGATCCTTTGAGTGACTTCCATCACTTTACTCTGTATAGTGTGGATCTATTGTTGGGCAATGCGTTTCTCTTGAGATCGTTTCATTCTTTCTACAACTGACAGGGCCTTCAAATGCGCTTGTAGTGTATCGGCTTGTTGCTTCGCTTTCTGGAGTTGTGACTCCAGTGCTTTTAATTCTAGATTCTCAGCAAGTTGTTCATATGTCAGGGCACTATGGGCTCTCAACTGCATGCATTCTAGAGCAAGGGCCTTTAGTCTCTCAACTGTGTTGTGAGCAGTTGCTTCTCGTCGGTCCCTTACATCCTGTGGGGTCTTAGGCACTGCGCATAACTCCAAGTATGCTATGCATTGTTGTAGCTTCTGGATGGCCTCTGTGAGCTGGTCTACTTGCTTCGTGACATGATCTCTATCTTTATTTCTATGACTGTCACAGAGAAAAGTGCTCTGTTGACCGCTTCCTTTACTTCGATTTGCTCGACAAGAAACTGTTCATTTCCTTGCTGCAGCTGTGATTTTTCTTCATCAAACTTCGCTTGAAGGGTAATTTTTTCCTATTCTGCAGCTCGACGATTGATCTAAAAATGAAGAAGACTTGAAAAACTTGAATATTTATTGCAAGTGAAATGTTATGTGTTTAAAGCAACAGGATCAATTTGCAACACATAAATTAAGGATTACTTATGCAAGATACTCATAGACAGCAGCATAAAAACATTTAACATCAGCACATAAACACAGCAACTTGATAAAGGAGTTCACCCCACTCCGGGCTACATCTCTTGGTCCAGCTTCCAATGAATCTTTAATATTAAATTGATCAAAGTGCTTAAAAACATGCCTTACAATGCTCAAATTGACAAACCGACTGCTCCAATGGCTCCGCAACGTCCCAAAACCCCTGTCTGGGCTCTTTCGGAACTTGAAACAGTCAAAAAATGAGAAAGATATGCTTCCTTGAAGTCTCCTTCTCCAACTTTGTTGTCTCTGGTTCTACAATTCGCACCCTTGTGCTTCAAACCTAGCACACACGCTCATTTAAGCGTAAAGAACCCAGTCTCGTGCATAACCGCGCACCGGTACAAATCGTAGGACGGTTAGGGCGCCTCCAGCCCCTAACCGCCTCGGCACTCGGCCATATGGCCCATGCGACCAAAATCTGGGCTAAAAAGGAGTTATTCCATTGAACTGTGCAAACTGTTTAAACCGCGCGCGCCAATTCTTAACATATAAGTCGTGGGTTCAAAACCCCATGCTAACACATAACATATATAACAAATACATTGCAATTGCAATGTATTGCAATACAATATACAATATAAATGAATGCGCGTGTGCGCCAACATTCGAGCCAATATATATATGGGTCATATGTGTTGTAATGCGTCCACGGGTCGGGGCTAAGCCCCGGCCCGACCCCCCTTTTCCCATTGGCATAATTTTAAACATAAATATATTCTTTATGGTATAGTTAACAAGGCGCAAACAGTGGAACTTTGGTTAGCGGAGAGTTATAAGTCGCTATAGTTGGGGGAGGTCCGGGGGTCGAACCCCGCGGCCTCCATAACATTTTAAACATAACCAAATTAATCAGAAATGAAGGGACACGTGTCAACACCCAATTGGACAACCACCATCCAATAAAAATATGCCACGTCATCAAACTGCCACATCATCATGATGGTACGGCCCTCCACTTGGCCGTACGGACTGTATGGACAGGTACAGTCAGCATCCCAAATTTTTACTTGTTTGGATTGGCGGACAGATCGCGATATCTCCTCCATTCGGACTCCATTTGTGAAAGTAAATATACCACCGGAATTAGGAAGACGAGACAGACGCAATGGCACTGTTTTCATCGTATTCCGAGCACTTTGAAAATTGAGCAAAATTTGATCCCCTGATCACACCTCCCCATTGGGAAGCTTTTGGACCTCCAAAAGACTATCTCAGTCTAAGTGAAGATGAGGGTAAAGTTCCCTCACCCTTCCAACCTCAATCCACTTGGCCTTGCTTGGATTCGTCCCTTTAAGACCAACTCGCAAATACTCCACATTTCCTCGCTTCAAAGTTCTCATCCTCCTGCCAAGTATGGTGTCTTCCTGCAGTTCTGTTAGATACTCTGGAGAAAAATCATCTATGGAAGGAATCTGAACATGTTCTCCTTGATCATCAATCAATGGAGGCTCATACAACTTCAAATTCTCAACATTAACAACTGCATACATC
>ML810038.1:155910-186546 GCA_009831015.1 Picea engelmannii
TTTGCCGTATCCAGTTATCTAACTTTTCAGCATTAACTTCTCCATTATAAATTGGCAACTCAAATTTTATATCAAGCTTTAATGAAGGAATTTGTGAAGGAGTTTTACCATGCCCCTTTGGAGAATGGGGAAGATTCTTCGAAGTGGTAGAAGAAGAAGAAGAAGAAGAAGAAGATGGAGGAGGAGAGGGTGGTGGAGAAGCACCATTCCCTCCATCTCTGCCTGGAGTCTTGTCACCACCGCCTCCCTGATGCATTGAAGGGTTAGAGCCTTCACCCTGCGACACCATGTTCCATTCCATCAAGACCTTCATCATATTTCTCAAATCTATGACATCATGCCTGAGATCTTCTTCTTCGTCCAGAACACGTTCATGACTTTCTGCATGTGCCATGCTTGGTGAATGTCTCTCTGAAACTTGCGGTGAACGAAACTGCTTCCTCCTCGTCAGATAAGAACTTGGCTCCACAAGTTGACCTTCTCCTTGTGTGAGTTTCAACCTTGTGAGAATCAGAAACAAAACTTGCAAACAATCAAGTCTTCAAAACCAGTGCTCTGATACCAACTTGATCTAAAAATGAAGAAGACTTGAAAAACTTGAATATTTATTGCAAGTGAAATGTTATGTGTTTAAAGCAACAGGATCAATTTGCAACACATAAATTAAGGATTACTTATGCAAGATACTCATAGACAGCAGCATAAAAACATTGAACATCAACACATAAACACAACAACTTGATAAAGGAGTTCACCCCACTCCGGGCTACATCTCCTGGTCCAGCTTCCAATGGATCTTTAATATTAAATTGCTCAAAGTGCTTAAAAACATTCCTTACAATGCTCAAATTGACAAACCGACTGCTCCAATGGCTCCGCAACGTCCCAAAACCCCTGTCTAGGCTCTTTCGGCACCTGAAACAGTCGAAAAATGAGAAAGATATGCTTCCTTGAAGTCTCCTTCTCCAACTTTGCTGTCTCTGGTTCTAAAATTCACACCCTTGTGCTTCAAACCTAGCACACACGCTCATTTAAGCGTAAAGAACCCAGTCCCATGCATAACCACGCACCGGTACAAACCGTAGGACGGTTAGGGCGCCTCCAGCCCCTAACCGCCTCGGCACTCGGCCATATGGCCCATGCGACCAAAATCTGGGCTAAAAAGGAGTTATTCCGTTGAACTGTGCACACTGTTTAAACCGCGCGCGCCAAGTCTTAACATATAAGTCGTGGGTTCAAAACCCCGCGCTAACACATAACATATATAACAAATACATTGCAATTGCAATGTATTGCAATACAATATACAATATAAATGAATGCGCGCGCGCGCCAACATTCGAGCCAATATATATATGGGTCATATGTGTTTTAATGCATCCACGGGTCGAGGCTAAGCCCCGGCCCGACCCCCCTTTTCCCGTTGGCACAATTTTAAACATAAATATATTCTTTATGGTATAGTTAACAAGGGGCAAAGAGTGGAACTTTGGTTAGCGGAGAGTTATAAGTCGCTATAGTTGGGGGAGGTCCGGGGGTCGAACCCCGCGGCCTCCATAACATTTTAAACATAACCAAATTAATCGGAAATGAAGGGACACGTGTCAACACCCAATTGGACAACCACCATCCAATAAAAATATGCCACATCATCAAACTGCCACATCATCATGATGGTACGACCCTCCACGTGGCCATACGGACTGTACGGACAGGTACAGTCAGCATCCCAAAATTTTACCTGTTTGGCTTGGTGGACAGATCGTGATATCTCCTCCATACAGACTCCGTTTGCGAAAGTAAATATACCGCCGGAATTAGGAAGATGAGACAGATGCAATGGCACTGTTTTCATCGTATTCCGAGCACTTTTAAAATTGAGCAAAATTTGATCCCCTGATCAACGATGTTCGACAAGTACCCCCTGTACTTGTGTCAAAGTCTGGGTGGCTTGTTCTATTTCCTCTTATGCTCATCAAAGGCAAGATTCGATTGTATCAGCGAGTCGATGGAGCTGAGCTGGTTCATCTCCCAATCCTGGTGTTCCCAATGACAGAGGCGCAGTGGAGACTGCGCGGCTAGGCTGTAGTGCTTGTTGTACTCCTTGGAGCTCAATCTCGATTCTATTGTACATCGCCTCTTGCTTAGTCTCTTGTTTCTTTGCTATCTCCAACGAAACATTATTCAGGAATGCTTGAATGAATCCAAAGTCATCAGGGGTGAGGATAGTCTGCAACTTGGTCATGGTTGCTTTCGATTTCTTTCGGGAAGAGGGTTTCGGAGGGGAAACCTTCCTTTTCTTCAAGGCGTCCTCCTCGTCTCTAGGCAGTGTGACCTCACCTTTCTTCTGTTCAGCTTCTGTGCCATCTATCTCTTCGCCATCACCCCCTCGCTCTAGTGATATGGAAGCAGTCTTTACAGATGCACCGTCTAAATCCTGAACCTCTTCAGTTTTCTTTGTCCTGCTAGGTCCAAGTGTATCCTGTGCAGTTTCTGGGTTGTCGATGTCGGATATATCTGCAGGGTCTGTTGGAATGAGGAGGTCTGCCAACCAGTGCTTGGTGATATCATCTAGGTCCTCCTACGTTAGCTTATAGTAGGATCGGAGTGGTTGTTTGTGTTCGTCAGCGCGCACTGTGATGTAAATAAAATGTCGGTATGCGCTGAACTTCATCGAGGGCCCGAACCTGTGTAGAGTGTTCGGAGTGATGTGAGGCTTGGACTGGATGGTTGTCTTTAGCTGGTTGTAATAGGTATGAAAAACAACATTGGACTGCCACTATTTATTCATATCGCTTGAGTATCATAGTGTACTGAACTTCACGGCCAATGGTTCGAAAGGCTTGATGTTCGGGAAGGTCGCACCTTCCGGCATTGCCCAGGAAATAAAAGTGATCAGAATCAATAGCCAACTAAAATGAAATTTGTACCCTTGATATTGTGCTTCTCTGTAGTCGAGTTCTAATTGGTTCACCAGGTACTTCGCCCAGTTCATCTGAAGTCCTTCTGCGCACTTCCCTGCGAGGTCGACTACAAAACCAGTGACTTGGGTGGGTCGGTTTTTTCGTACTAATTTCCCTGCAATCAATTGACAGGCGAGGCTCACTGCGTCACTATAGATAGAATCTACCTTGTAGCCTCGCTTTCCCTTCTCGACATCTCCATAGTTTTCCTTGATCCTTTGTGCTAGAGCGCGATCCATGGTTTTTCCAAGGTAGAAATCCTATGTGTCAGGTCTTTGCATACTTAAACCCGTGATCCGATTGATCAGCGTCAGATCAACTGTTATGTGACGGTTTAACCACAAATAACCTCCATGGTAACAAGATAGTAGCAGCTTGACATAGGCATTCACCTCCTCATGTCTTCCGAAGTGCGGGATCTTCATGACATTCAACAGGGTGGACTGCACGAGGTTATGGGTCCGTGACTGAGGGATTATCTTAGAATTATTTCCCTTTGTTCTGGTTAGTTACTTATGTGGGGTGAGCATGTTGTAAACTTTTCGATCACCGAGGTCGAAGTCGTTAAACTTCAATGCCGCAATCTTATCTTCGTCTACTCGAACTGCGCATATTCCCTTCGAGAGGTACGCAGTGACCAAGGCGTACTCAAAATCTCTAGGTACGTTGTCTCGATTTATTATGCTGCTCAAAGGTGGTAGATAGGTGGGTAATATGGTCGGGATCAATTTAGCATTCGCTAAGTCATCCCTGTGCTTAGTTCGCTTTTCATTTGACGATCGGGATGGTCCAGCTCCGCGATCAGTCGATAGAGACGCTTGCACTGTTCTCGTGGATGAAGCATGTATTCCTGCAGACATCAACATGACTCTTTCAATCATGAGGTTGATCAAAACTTCTTCAATATCTTTCTCTACAGCGATCAATTCGTCTGACATACACACTCGGGGTTAACAATCTCGGGTTTGGGGAATAAATTTAGACATTGCAATAGGATAGACAACAAGAGTGCACTGATCACTGTGCAAAATAATCTTAGTCTGTGGGCTCAAACCCTCAATTGGAAAAAGTGTTCTCGGTGTGTGGCGCGATGGGACAAATAGGTAACTCTGCAACGGGTCGCTTGCAACAGTTATGAATCCTTTGTTAACTCTGGTATGTCTATTATGGCATGGTCCAATGGTCTGATGATGAACCATAATTTCCTTTCTTCTCGTTTGGAGCATCGATCGAATGGATATAACGTCCCCAACGGCTATATTGCTTTGCCCCAACGAAGTGCCATGTGTCATTGTTATGATATCCCGACGAAGCTCCAATTCTGCAAATTTTCCGTCTGCGAAGTTCCCTCTGGAACCTTCTGCAACTTTTTGATCTTAGCTCTCTTCTTACTTAGCTTTCTAGCCTTATTTCCAGTGAGCTTCGTCTCGGTAGTCCTTTTCCCATTCTGATTCTTATCTTCTTTGGACATAGTTACTTCGCGTTGTTGATATTCTTTCCTAGGGTTCAGGGGTAATACCTCTTCTTTATCTAGGGTAGGTACTTCAATCTTCTGTGGTTCTTCTAGTGTTCTTGCAACTTCGACATCTGGGTCTCTGGTGTTAAATGGATTTGATCTTTTCTTCTGTTCTTCAATCAAGTGTGCGATCCTTCTAGTCATGAATTCTTTTAATTCTTGCTTCTTATGTTCTAGGACTCCTTCTTCTTCCTTTCATCTGGCTTGATCTCTGTCAATCCAAGGTTTTCCTAGTAACATGGTAAATGGGGCATTGTCCTCAATAAATTTAATAATCTAAAAATATTCTTCTGTCGAAGTTCCATTTGTACTCATAGGTATCTGAGCGAGCCTTCCACATAGGTATCTGAGCAAGCCTTCCACATAGGTTCACTAGTTTTCCTCCGAATAACCCTATTCCTCCCAAGGAAGGAGTCATAGTAGGCTTCCCTAAAAGTTCCCAAGTTCTTTCTGTCATAATATTCACCTGTGTTTCCTCATCCAGAACACAGTCAATGTCAAAGTCTCTTATTCTTTCTTCAAGGCATTCTTTTTCTGTGAATATCTCTAATAAGTTGACATGTCGGTGAGCATTCTGGGTTTCTTTTATTTGCAGTAATATAGTCTCTGATTCTTTCTGGGATTCTATCATAATCTTAGCTTCTGGATCCACCTTAGGATTTTCTTGTCTCATGTTCATTTCTTCAATTTTAGCAATCATTCTAGAACAATCCAATACTTCATGGTCCATAGCTTTATAATAAAGACAACTAGGTCTTCTCCCGGGGCATTCCTTAGCAAGATGCCCCGGTCTTCTGCAACTGTAACAGAGGATTAATCCTCTCTTTCGTTTAAATGATCCCCAACCTTTCCTGTACTGCGCACTAGGATCACAGTAGCTAACCTACAAACAAATCTTTCTAGGATCTTGCATACACTTATTAGTCCAAATATCCTTTCTATGCATAGGTATAACATATTTTTCACTATTCTTATCAGATCTACTCATATCAAATCCTCTTTCATATATTAATACCCTAGTTTTCAGGCTATGACAAAATCTATCAAACATACCTAGATTCATACTTTTGAAACAAAAAATTCCTACTAATCTTACTTCTACAGAGCACAAATCTTTCAGATCTAGAATTTTTTTCACTATTCTTACCTTTATCAGAGCGCAGAGCTTCCAGATCTTACCTATTTTAATCAAGAATTCTCACTTTTTCCTTTCTTAGGGCACAAAGCTTCTAAATCTTACCTCTTTTCTTCAGATTAGACTTCTTTTCCTTAGCACAGAACTTGCCAAACTAGTAGAGTATTGCGCACTAGAGCAATAGATCTACGCACAGAGCTTCCATAATTTCAAATCAAATCTTTTCACAAAGCTTCTTATTCCTCAATTCCCAAAAATCATAGTTCCAGGTATCGACAACATAACCATTTTTTGGCACAGGGGAAGACCCAGGGTTCAACGCTACAAGAACAAAACCCTAACTACCGGCCCTTTCGGCAACGCCTGCGAAGCAAATGAAGTCTCACCCGAGGTAGAGGCAGGGGTGGTTGTAGGACTCATATGTTTGCAACCTTAGCTGGGACAAAGATCTATGATTATAATACCTAACAGAGCACTTAGCACCGACAATTCCCTAATATTGAACCACTATTCTACTGCGCGGGTAGAACAGGGCATCGCATCATTCACTCAGATCTGATGTATTTTAGCACTTTATCATAAACATGTAGGTTAGGTATATCAAATCAAGCACTAAGCACATTCATATAGGTCAGATCTAACATTCTTACACATCATTAGCACAAAGAATGAGCAGATTTATGTATCTCTATCAAAGCACTTAGCAAGAGAAGACATAAACACATCAAGACAAGCACAAAGCAGAACAACACAATGTTTATGTGGTTCACCCCCACCATGGGGATACATCCACCAACTCTTCTTCTTTATTGTCTTCAGTCAATCAGTTACAAGCACAGAGCCACCAAAATCCTACTTCGCCTAGGATAGGAGATCTGCGCACCTCGCTAGATCCTTATTCCTCGCGTTATAACACAAAGCCTTCCACAGTCTGTTACAAGAACTTGCCCTTAGCTCTGCAAGCATGCACAGAGCCTTTACAACCCACATTTTCACTTAGCATACACTTACAACTAACTAGCGGCCCCTTCTTACATCGCCTAGATATCTATTTATACATTACAAAATAGGTCTAAACATGGGTAAACCCTAGATGGATGCTCACAGTTTTCTTATCGAGGATGTCTAATCCAAGAGCATCCTTGGCATTGAACAATTGGCATTAACCAAAAATATTTGATTCCCCTTTCACTTAATTTTCGAGTTAGATGTCTCACAGGTTGAGATTAGGCGGGGGTCGGTATATGAAATTCATGTGGATGAGTTAAATGTTTAGATCAACAACTTGTGTTGTTCCTTGGCTACAGAATACCTACGCACCACTACAAATCAATAAACATCATTTGTTCCTTCACTACAAAGGAACCATGTGTTGCTACCATTGAGGAGATGGGGAAAATCATAACAGTTAAAGGGAATTTAATAGCACATTGTAGATGGGAATTCCAAGAGGGATTGTCGGTGAATTTGAATTGATGTAGAAATGAATTGACTTCTAGCATAAATGAATAGGTAGAGGAGAAATAATAAATGGGATCAATATGTTGGGTTGTTATATTATTTGTAGTGAAAGTTGAGTCGAGGTGGATCGATTGGAAGTGAAAGGTGAGGTTGAAGTGATTGACCAGGAAATTTGAAGTCGAAGTGATTGACAACAAGTCGAGAGGTCAGCCAACAAGAGGTAGAAAGGAGGTGTGTGGCAACCGACTGAAGATCGAATGGACGTCGACTGGTAACCCAACTAGTAGTCAACTATAACAAAATCCTGAGATTCGCGAGATTTGTAGCCAATGATATACATGGATCTATAACTTCTTTTAGGTGCCTTTCTTTAGGGTTTTACCTACTGTAAAGCCTATAAATAAGGTGTCTTGTAATATTTTAGAAGCTAATCAATGATCTTCATGCTAATCCTTAGCAGTAGGTTATTGGTCATGTAGATGTAAGTTGATTTGGCTACAAGGTTGTTCTTGTGTGAAGTAAGAAGGTATGATGTTGATTGTGTCTTAGGTGTAGACCAAGGTTAGGCACGTAACCTTCCATTCTGAATGAATGCGAAAACAAGAGAGAAATACGCTCAAGGAATGTTGGTTTTCCCATTTGGGTTTCTAGGGTAAAATCTTTGTGTACTGTGTGATTTCTTTGTCATTTACTTTCTAGTTTAAATATGTCTTCCTCTCTTATTTTACGTTTAGTGTGGAAATGTAATTTCCTAACATGTGGTATCTGAGCTTGGTTTGACAATCATGAATATGAGATAAACCCTAGGTCAAGTAAGAGTCATAAGTTAGAGATATTTAAAGTTGTGTTTGAAATAATGGCAAGTAGTTCAAGAATAGAGATCGAAAAATTCAATGGCCAGAATTTTGAGCTTTGGAAGCTTAAAACAGAACATCTCCTTGTAGATCAAGAACAATGGGTAGTAGTTTGTCCAAGTACCATTCCGATAGGTATGTTGAGGGAAGAATGGGAGAAACTCGAAAGAAGGGAAAGGGGTACGATTAGACTTTGTCTTGCAGATTTGGTGTTGTTGAATGTCTCAAGAGAAGACTCGACCAATAAACTGTGGGACAAGTCAGGGAGCTTGTACCAATCAAACTCCATGGTAAATAAGTTTTTCCTTATAAATAAATTGTATCTTCTAAGGATGAGTGATGATAGTTCAACAACTGAGCATTTGAATGCATTCAATACCATCATAAGTCAGTAATTGTATGTGTATATCAAAATCAATGAGAAGGAGAAATGTATTAACCTATTATGTTCTTTTCCATACTCCTGAGATAACTTAGTCATGGCTATAGGGAGTAATTCAATCACATTAGAGCTAGAAGATGTGGTTGCATCTCTATTTTCAAAAGAAATGAGAAAGAAGGACATGGAAGGATTGACCAAAGATGCATTAGTGGTGAGAGGTCGACCGATTGACAAAGATAAAGGAAAATTCTCCATTAGAAAGTTTAAGTCGAATGGTAGATCTAAATCCCTGGTTTAATCTACGAGAAGACTTTGGAAATGTGGTAAGGCTGGGCATTATAAAAGGGACTACAATTCGAAGGAAATGGAAATCAGTACATGAGGATCCGATGAGAGATAGTTGAATGAGAGAAATACTACTACAGAAAAAGCAGGCGATGTGTATATGGCATCGACTAGTACAGAGTCAGATCAAGATGCTTGGTTGATCGACTCAGGAGCATCCTTTCATATGACACAACATATAGAATGGTTCTACAAATATTAATGATATGAAAGGGGATATGTGTTCTTAGGGGAAGACTCAACAACCAAAATTGTTGGATGAGGAAGAGTCTGATTGATACTGCAGGATGGGAGGAGTAGAACCCTTCCAGGTGTACTACATATTCCATGTTTGGAAATAAACCTGATATCTGTCAGCAATATGAGTGATCCAAGAGTGCATACTCTATTTCAGAAGGAAACGTGAAAAACAGTCAGAGGTGCGATGGTCTTAATGAAAGGACTGCAGATTGGAACCCATTACAAGTTGTTGGGGATTGTCGACTCAACTGGATGCAAAAACTTTATTGTTCCTAAAGCTGACTCGAATTCTACTCTATTTGACTCACCTCAGGTTGAGTCAATTCAAACTGACTCGACAAGTCTTCGTCAAGTCAACCGAACCATGTGTTGGAAGCAGGCCAAAGCGGAAAAGTGAGGTGAATTTGGGAAAGAAAACATGCACGAGGAAAGCGACAACTGGAAGGAAGAACATCACGTGCACATGCAGGGAAGACCTAATGACGTTAGGGTTAGGTTTTTGGTAATGTATTGTAATGGCTGAAGAGCCAGAAACGTATAAATATAGATACTTAGGTATCATAGAGGGGTTTGGGGTTCGGAGTATTATTGAGATTAGCTAGTTATCTATGAGTTGTTGCGATGTGTGATATTTTTTGTATGATCTATTTTGTATAAGTTGTTGAGCTAGAGAAGACGAATGAGAGTAGATCTTGAGGGTTATATCATAGGCTAAGGATCCTGGTGCGATCTAGTCTGCCTCATATAGATATTACTCGACGGGGAAGAGTTGTAAGCGTGCAACACCGTAGTGATAGAATGACTATTTTTTTTTTTTTTATGCTGGCGGAATTGGCAACTGGGCCGGTCTCGTACTCGCGTGACACGGGGTCGATTCCAACCGCTACCACTATAACCTCCAGGTTCCATACGTATGCCCCTTCCCCAGGCACGGGTAAGTCGGGGGGATTTGAACTTGGAACCTCATTGTACATAACACGCTATATCACGGCACTTGCCAATTGAGCTGCCCCCCGGGGGCTAGTGATAGAATGACTATAATAAAAGAGCTGAGAGCCAAATATTTGTGGATGTAGCCTAGGAGGGGGTGAACCATGGTAACATCTGTGTTATGTGATGAATGCATGTGTATCTTTATTGTCTTCAGTAGTTATTATTATGCTTAATGAATGAGTTGTTATATTTTCTGCTTATTTGCAAATGACAGTATATTGCGTTTACAAGTTATAATAGTGGTTCAATATACAATTCTCATATCTCGCACTCAATCCTAGGGTGTAAACACATAAGTATCACAGTCACCCATTAAAGCTATCTCCGGTGAGACTGTGCAACGCATTCTGTGCGTTGTGTTGCCTTATGGTTTACCAGGAGGGCCGATAGTTTTAGAGGCTTTGTTGGAAACCCAAAAAACATGAACCCTAGGTCACTCAGTACGAACTCAGACATAATAGAAGACTAATCCAACAAATGGTTATGTTTTCATTGGTAGGAACAGGAGAGGATTGAGTAGATGAGATAGGTTGAGCAAGAAAAGAGTAAAGAAAATAATAAAGCAATGAACCATTAGAAGGGGATGTTGAGACTGTGGAATCCCACAAAAGAATAGATCGAAAGTTGGCTAAAGACAAAAGAGATAGAGTTTTCACAGAAAGACAACAAAAACCCTAGACTAACACCCCACAAATATATTGAGAAATACGTGTTTACTAATATGCATGAAGTATTTTTCTGGGATTTTCCACACTTATTGCAGGAGTGCATACTAAGGTTGAGGGACAACCACACGACGAACCAGATTCGATAGTTAGATTGGACCCCAGTACAAATCAAGCAGTTACAATAGTTACAGTAGTTGGACAACAAATTCACCCACGCAGTAGACTTTTGGCTTGACAGTATTGTGGCAGGCTTTATAACAGAGTTTGCAGTAGACACAACGAAGTTGTACAATGCATCAGAGAAAGAGTTTCTATGTGGACCTCAAGGAAGGTACATTCGATCGTTGTATACTTCTATTAAGATACTAGTATACAATAAGTTGTAATGACAATGGAGTCACACAACTAAGCTTCCCTGCGTGCATGGGGGAAGGGGGGAAGCAATGAGAGAGAAAGGAGAAATGAAAGGAGGAGAGAATAAGGGAAAGAAGGAGGAGCCCTTGGACCCGATCATGATGGATGACGACCAGATCAAGCAGATCATGGTGACAGCTGGAAAGACGCATAGCAGAGTACCCTACCAATACAACGTGAATACCAAGAAGAGAGTCATAGCCGCGAGGGAAGGATTGTCGAGCGATGAGGAAGAGGTATAGGATCTTCGGGCTATGGAGAAGATTGAAGAAATCCTGTGTGCAACATATGAGACGAAGACGAGAGGTCCAAGAGAGGGAAGAGAAGGCAACAATCCTATCTATATTAATGTCAATGTGGAACCCATAAACCCATGTGTGACTAATACACCAAAGAGAACACCACAGTTTAGACAACCGAAGTTCAGAAGCAGTTAGACAATAGGAAGTACATCCACACAAGGAACAACAACTAGAGAAACCAGTTTAGGCAGCACTAGTCAGGTATCTACACCACGCGGAGGTAGTAGTTCGGCGTTTGGAATGGCAGGACACAATCTCACCATCAGATTACCAAAATTTCGAGGAGAAGCAGAAGAAGACCCTGAGAAACACTTGTTCATTTCTGCAAAGATCTGGGAAGCAAAACAGATCACTGATGAAGATACCAAACTTGGGCAGTTAGATATTACGCTAAGAGACCGCGCACTAGACTGGTACATGAGTCTAGACGCAAGCAGTGCCCCTGGGAGGACAAGGACATTGTCAGACATTAAGAAGTTACTGATAAATGAGTTCTAGAAGTCGATCTCAGAGGATTAGTACATGAATGAGATGATCGAAATTAGACAGAAACCAGGAGAATCTGTTTGGGAAATCGACTAGCGATTTAAGCGTTTAGAAGGAAAGTTGAAGTATCTCATGACCGATATGCAGCGTAGGCACCCGTTTGTCAATTCACTACTACCACACTTAAAATACCCATTGTGACAACATAAGTCCTAGACGCAGGAAGAGGCTCTACAAGAAGCCCTGCAACTGGAAGAAAACCAGTATCAGTAAACGGGCCCAGCTATCGAAGAACTAAAGGAGGACTTGAAGAACTTAATGTTTCAGCTAAACCAGAATAAAAGTAAGGACAAACAAGAAGTCGTTTGGTGTACTACATGTAGGACAGAAGGACACCAAAAGAATGAATGTCCATCATTTGTGTAATATATGGCAGCCGAAATACCAAATCTGTTACAAACAAGAGGATTATGGTGCGAAATCTGCAAGAAACCGGGTCACGACCCTTATCACTGCACAATGATGCAAAATTGTTGGGTATGTGTTGTATTCTTTGCATGAGCAGTAGATTATGAGCGTATGCATTGGGCACACATGGGGGTTAGAGGGGGGGCTGCTAGGCCCCCCCTTGGGAGGTGCAGGGGGGCGGAGCCCCCGAATTATTTTTTTTCTGTATCGGGACCGCATTTTGGGGACCGCATCATATTTAGGTGGTTTTTCGGCACATGGTTTCTTTGTCGATGGTTTTCTATTTTCGGTTAAGGAATTAGGGTTTTAGACTAATCCAGGTCATTAGGTTAGGGTTTTGGATGTCGTTGGCTCCTATATGTATTTTGTATTGTAAACATTGTAACACAATGACTGAATGAATATAAAATATGTTGGTTTTCCCGGTTTGGGTTTCCAAGGGAAAAATCTCTGTGTAATGTTTGTATTTTCCATTGTATCTTTTCTGTTCATTTTCTGAATATCTGTTTGCAGTAGATATTGTACAAGGTTAGAATCTACAAAAATATCAGATAGTCCCAAAGAGTTCATATTGCAACTTTTGCAAGTCAGTAGGCCACGATGAAAAATATTGTAGAACTATGGAGTTGATGTGAGAAAGGACATTAGATGCATATAGAGTGCAGGAAGAAATGATGACTGGGCAAGTCGCACCACAGTTCAGTCAAGTTCCAGCTCCATACAACACTGCACAGTAGCAGTATAATACTGCACCGCAACCATATAATACCGCGCAGCCGGAGTACAACACAACACAACCTCAGTACAATATCGCGCAGTATAATCATGCGCCTCAGCATAACGCGTCGAGAGGATATTAAGTAGGCTACAGAGGTGGAGGACGAGCTAGAGGAGGTTTTGTACGAGGTAGAGGACCAGTGGTATGTCACAATTCTCAACAAACAAGACATTATGCAAGGGAATGTTTGATTCCACCAACAACTTATATGTATTGTCGCACATCGGACCATGATACAGAGGAATGTATGACACTATTAGTAAAGATCCAGGAAAAGAGGAACTAGAAAAACTAGAATGTTCAATGGATTTCAGCCGAAGCAAGGGATGAAGGACGGAACATCAACATAGTTATCTGCGGAGGAGAAAAAAGAGGAAACGATGCAGGCCGACAAGAGCCAACACAAAATCAATGGGTGAAGAGGAACGTTGAACCAAGGAAACAGTTCGACGTGTAGAATGAGAAGGCAATATTTAAAGAAGCCAGACAAGAATTTCAGAAGGAAGACATGGCGTCAACTTCAACTGCGCAAAAAAGAAAGGAAGCACTAGAGTACGAGATGCCTCCACTAATGGATCATACCAACGAACTTCAACCCACAGGACAAGTAAGCACAATCAAAAGATTTTTGCAATCATGTGTAAAAGTATTAAATGATCCATCATCTGTGAAAATATTGCAAAAAATACTAGAAAAATGTAGCATCGAGGCGGAAGGAAAACTAGAACCAAAAACAGTCAATCACCTACATACAAGAAGAAGAACCAGTAGGGAGTTCAGACTAAATGCCAACATCGGAGATATCATACTGGATCTAGGATCTAAAGTGAATGTATTACCAAAGAATACATGGAAATGCATGGGAGAGCCCACGTTAGCATATTCACCTATTCAATTAAAATTAGCAAACCAATATAGAGTCCTACCAATCGGTAGACTGAAAGGAATGACAGTAGACATGGATGGACTGCGCACTAAAGCAGATTTTGAATTCATTGAAATAGTGGATGACACAACACCATATCCAACGTTGCTTGGTGTGGATTGGGCGTTTGACAACCAAGCCATAATCAACTTGAAGACCAGGAAAATGAAATTTGAGTCAGGGGAATACAGGGTCATCGCGCCATTAGACCCATCCAAAGGGGAAATGTTTGTAGGACCTACTTTCTTAGACTTAGAGGAAATCAGCCAGTTGTACAGAACAACTGTGCATGATGAGGATTACGTAAACCCAACTGCAGATGGGATACTCAGTTGGCGGAGCATTACTTCATGTGCAACAAACTCAGATACCGGTTTAGAGAACTGGCAACAGAGGCTACATGAAGTTTCCACAAGAAGATGTGCACGAATAGACCGTGCAGTAAGATGGGTAGGCGTGGAGATAATGGAACCACCTAGTTTCCACGGAATAAACGATTTGGAAACATTCTTGGCCTGGTATGAAGATGCAGTTTTAGAGAATCAAAGGCTGTTAACACTTGATATAGCACTCAGGGCCACACCTGCAAGATGGTAGGGCTCACACAAAGAGACAATCACTACCAATGTAAGCGGTTACTACGCATAAGGTTCGGCGTGGAACAAAAAAACAACAAGCAACAGAGGTACGATGGATAGGGGACACCAGCGGAATGCTTGGAGAAGTGTAGAACGCTGTGGAAATTGACACCCCCAAAGGAATGACCTCATCATTTTATACACACTCTAGAGGGCATACCAGCGAATTGGTATATAGACCAGGAACTGCGCAAAGGAACTGCGACCTGGACGACATTGCAATAGAATTTTACAGTCACTTTCGCATTCAAGCATGAGAACCCCAACATAGATGCAATTCTTAAATAGATAAGAGGCGTGATATTCATCAAGGAACCATAAGTCAAGCTCATAAAATAAGAAGAACAACAGAACAAACAGACAGTTAAGGAATTGTTGTCATGTTACCATGTGCAAGAGGAAGCACTGGATGAAGATGATCCGTGTGATATTTAGATCGAAGAAGCAAAAGGAGAAATATAAGTGGAAGGACCCCCTATAGAATCAGAAGTTATTGTCGCATTGATCAAGGTAAAGAAATTCAACATTGGAACAATCGAGCATCCCAAAATGGCCAGCATTGGAGATTATCGAGATGTGCAGATAGTAGAAAGCATAACAGAGTTGTTGCGTGAGTACAGTGACCTGTTTCCCACAACATTTACAGAGATGAAGGGTATAGAAGGAGAGCTAGGAGAGATGAAGATACCACTCAAACCCGAAGCGAGACCGATCAGACAACGACCATACAGATTGAACCCGATATATAAGTAGAAAGTCAAAGTTGAGATCGACAAGATGCTCGAAGTCAGAATCATAGAATCGGTCAACGAATCAGAATGGATAAGCCTGATGGTAGTGCAAGACAAGAAACAAGGAGGGATAAGGATATGCGTCGACTTGAGGAAGTTGAATGAAGCATGCCTACATGACCCATTCCCTACACCTTTCACGTATGAAGTGTTAGAGAACATAGGTGGACATGAAGCTTACTCATTCACTGGTGGATTCTTAGGCTACCATCAGATTAAGATAACACAAGAAGACAAATACAAGACCACGTTTGTGACAGAATGGGGATCCTACCAGTACACAGTCATGCCGTTTGGACTAAAGAATGCACCAGCAATATTTTCCAAAGTAGTCATCGTCGCGTTTAAAGAATTCATCCACCATTTTCTCGAAGTATACCTGGACGATTGGACAGTATAAAGTTTGTTGAAAGACCATGTAGAAGTCTGACGCCTGATGTTAGAAAGATGTAGGCAGCGTCAGATATCATTGAACATAAAGAAATGCATATTCAGAACACCGTTTGGGATACTATTGGGCCACATAGTATGCAAACAAGGTTTATTAGTAGATCTTGCCAAGATTGCAGTAATTGTTAACTTACTGCCACCAAAAACAATTCGTGAGCTAAGAGCGACATTGGGACACACAGGATACTACAGGAAATTTATCAAAGGGTATGTGCAAATTACTGCACCAATGGAAAAGATGTTAAGAAAGGATACAAAGTTTTAGTGGAATGACGAGTGTCAACACGGTCTGGATACCTTGAAGGAAAAGATGGTCACCGTGCCAATATTAGTATTTCCAGACTGGGAGAAGACATTCCACGTGCATGTAGATGCATCAACCATAGCACTTGGAGCTATATTGGTACAACCAGGAGTGGGAGACTTGGATCACCCGATAGCATTTGTGAGAAGAAAGTTGTCGGAATCAGAGCAGAACTATAACACTACAGAGAGAGAAGGCCTAGCTATGGTCTACGCACTGCAAAAGTTCAGACACTACTTATTGGGAAAACACTTTAATATGTTCACAAATCACTCAGCCCCAAAATACCTAGTCAACAAGCTAGTGTTGGGGGGGAGAATTTGTCAATGGTTACTACTATTTTAATAATTTGACTTTGAAGTAATAGCTAAGTCGGGAATATTGAATGCAAGACTTGACCACCTATCAAGAGTCACAAATGGAGAAGAAACTACAAATTTAGAATACAACTTCCTAGATGCACAGTTATTCTTAGTCCAGATCATTGATGAATACTTCACATATATCATTCAGTACTTGAGCACAGGTACTGCGCCGCAAGAATATAACACCGCGCAGAAGAAAAACTTGGTAGTTTGCGCTGCAGACTATCAACTGATTGCAGGACACTTATACAAAATGGGCGCATATAGCATCTTGCGAAGATATGTGTTAGAACACAAAAGACCATGAGTTTTAGCAGAAGATCACGAAGGAATAGGAAGAGGGAATTATGCAGTCAAAGCTACCACGCAGAAGGTATTGTGCACAGGAATATGGTGGTCGATGATTCATAGAGACTCGAAGGAGCACTGTCAGAGATGCGATGTCTGTCAAAGGGTAGGCAAACCCAATAGAAGGGATGAAATGCCATTACAACCACAGGTAACATTGCAGGCATTCGACAAGTGGGCAATAGACTTTGTGGGACCAATTAACCCACCAGTAAAGAGAACAATAACTAGGTACATTATCACCACGACGAAGTACCTCACAAGATGGGCGGAAGCCGCACCAGTGAAGGATTGCAGCGCAGAAACAACAATGCACTTTTTATTTGAACAAGTAATCACTCTATTTGGGTGCCCAAGAGTTTTGATGAGCAACCAAGGCACACACTTCATAAACAACACTATCAGCACTATGACTGAAGAGTTTGAAGTCCATCATCAAAAGAGCACACCATATCACCCACAAGCAAATGGCACAGTGGAAGCATTTAACAAAATCCTAGAGAATGCATTGACTAAGATCTGTAACATCAATAGGGACAACTGGGACCTCAAAGTACCAGCAGTATTATGGGCCTACAGGACTACGTGCAAAAAGTTGATAGGGCACACGCCATTTAAACTAGTCTATGGCCAAGAAGTAGTGGTGTCATTAGAATTTTTAGTACCAAGCTTGCGCGTAGCAACGATCACACATATGACAGAACGAGGCGTAATACATGAGCGACTAAATCAGTTGATGACCATGGAGGAAGATTAGATCTTAGAAGGGTTCCACCAAGAAGTTTAGAAAGCAAGAGACAAATCTTGGCATGATAGACACATCAAGAAGAAACCTTTCAAGGAAGGAGATCTAGTACTAATGTATGCCAACAAATCGCTTCAGCACCCAAGAAAGCTAAGAATGCATTGGCTAGGACCATACGAAGTAAAATCCATCATAGATGGGGGAGATGTATAGTTGAGAGACTTATCAAGCGTAGAACTCAGAGGGATGATCAATGGGAGCCGACTAAAGTTGTACAAGGACAGTCGACCACCCATCGCACAGTAAAAAAAAAATAGGATATTAAACGATGCCAACAGATGCGCAGTGTGCCGAAAGACAGAAAGGGCACGCATACTTAGAAATAAAAACTTGGCGAGGAGAAGGACAATGACCAGGTCACGATGGAAACAAGCGAGAAATGGAAAGATGACAAAAGCAGTACGAAATGATGGAGTTAGGTGAAATTGAATGTCGAAAAGGACCGATGGGACACCACATTAATTGCGCCAACTAGAGTTGGGAAAGAAGAGTAATGGCAAGTACGAAAGAGCCGGAGGTGCATTGAACCCATAATTAAGGAAGTGACCTTGAAAAGATGCATGCAAAGCCCATACAACACACGGATGCGGGAGCAAAGAGTCCACTTTCGAAAAGAGAACATACAAAGAGAGATAGAGGCTAAGGAGCACAGAGACGAGTTCACCGAAGTCACCAAGACCATTCAAACCCAACAAACATTCGACATTCACCACCATGGCACCACCAAAGCAAGCAAAAGCAAGCCAGACTGCCAGAAAACCCAGAGTTAGAACCAGGTCATGGGTACACTCGGAAGAAGGTGAAGAGCAACAATCGAAGATCATTAGTGTCGACGAAATCACATCTCCAGACACAGCACCAGTGAACCCCACACCTGTAGTGGAAGAAACTCAAAAACCAGCACCGGAGGGCATGAATATAGATATACTAACGGACGTACAGGAGCAGCAGAACCAACACACAGAAACCCTGAAGGAGGCGCAACCAGAGAACACCGAAGCAGCTTTGAGAGTCAATGGGACGACACTGAATCTACAAGTAGCAGTTGAGACAGACGAGTCTCAAACCACTGTGTCAAACCACCCACCGGAAGTAACAGTAGAATATGTCACGGGTTGGACGAAATGGTATTATGAAGAACAACCGACAGCCGCTAGAACCTCGAGCCAGCCACCGCCAAAGAAAGACAATTAGCAGGTACCTAGGTCACCTCGCAAGCAACCTGTCATAGCCCTCATTCTACCACGTATAACAGATGGGTTACGGGTGGAATCAGGCTTGCTAGGGTAGATTGACAAGCTAAAATACTCATACCACGATGTAGCAGACCCAGACAAGTTTCCAAAATTTGCAAAAAGAGTATACTTAGAGACTGTGAGCTTAAATCTTGTTGGGGAACCAATGGATCATCCACTTCGATGGGCAATAGGACTGGAGAAAACAGGAATTTTAGGTCTGTTGGATCTACCACATTTTGGTAGAGGTCAGTACGCAAGTGGGTGCGTCAAACAGTTGTTAGCAGTCACACATGGTGGGGACATCTGGTTGGACAAGCTCATCTCGATAGACGTAGAGCTTATTGAAAACATAACAGGGTTACCAGCCAGGGAGAAATCACTAGCGGAAGAGATGAAGAAGAATTACGGTACCGACAGGGGGACACAAGGAATCATCATCAAGAGGATCAGTGATGTCGCAACACAAATGGCTACAAAAATCTTAGCCTGTAAGATGCTAAGAAAATGTCACAAGGAGGAAGTTTCGGTTGGGATTGTCGCAGTTGTAGCTCAATGCACTGAGGGCACCACAGTGAGCTGGGCACCCTATCTCTTGAACTTGTTTCTGGATGACTGAAAGGATGTGTAGGATCTAGGAACAAAGTTTCACTATTCATGGTTGATAATGTTAATAGCCTTTATGGGATGGAGGGAACCAAGATATGTAACTTTTTGTACCAGACCCAAGCCGAATCAGGGAGAAAGATACTTATTGTTGAAATACACGTCGGATGCTAGGCACAAAAGGATGAATGGGTCCATATTTGAAGGATACCTATGCGACCTGCAGGAAGCCATCTCTAACATGTGGAGAATAACACTAGAATCTGTTGCGCGGTATCAAGACATCACCAACTTCAAGGCTACACGACATGCAGTGTGGATACAGGCGCGCAAGGATCCCAATAAGAAGTGGCTACAAATGCGCTACTGTATCATAGAGGGCGACATCGACATGGTAATCAAAGACTGGGAAGAGGAATGGAAGATTCTAGTCCTTACCTATGACTTGTCGGAAAAGACAGCAGCAGAGGAGGCAGGGTAGGGAGAAACGCAGCCTCAGGAAGTCTAAGTGCCCAAGAAATGAAGGACAGGCCAGACAAAAACAACACAGACAAATGAAGGCACGACAAATATGGGGACCTATAAGGGGAAGAAGGATAATACATAGACAACCAAAGAGCAGCAAAAATAGACCGAGGTCACACAAGGGACTACACCAAGTACCAACCCACATAAACTAGGTGGGAATAAGAGGCCAGCTACGCAAACGGGGGGCATGCCCAAGAAAACAAAGGCGCAAAGAATGCCTCTAGAATATACGATCATGGAGGATGATGGAGAGATGATAGCCCGAATTGTTCAAGATTATATATCCAAGGATTTCGACAATACTGCGCACCACAAGGATAGAATCCAAGAGGATCTGGAAGAAATGCAATAGTTCCTCAAGCAGCGCGGGGAAGAATAGGCAGCAAGTAGCAACATGGGAACAGGGCCATCAACATCGCAAACATAAGAAAGACTAGAAGAAGGAGAGCGAGATCCAGTCCATACAATACTACAGTTGAACACAACATTCCACATCACACCCAGTATGTTGCGCATGGACGAGATTGTGGGGTAGACTCCCCTAAAGGACTTAAGCCAAATTCAACTGGTATTGTCGCGGATACCATCCAGGGCTCTACACAAGTTGCAGGTTAGCATTACCCATGAGGTATAGTCTTGTGCATGCACAGACTTAGCCAGATTGCAGCATGAAACAGAGAAGCAGGACGTGCTGGAAATAATTTATGAGAAGGATAAGATCGAAACCCAAGAGGAGAGGGAGCGCGCGAACGGATTGGAGCAGAAAGTCGCAGGAACATACGAGAAGATTCCAAACACTGCGCAGACGGATGAAATCACGGAAGTAGAAAATATTGATCAGATTACGCATGCAATCGATCAATATCAGGAGATCAAGAATCTCTGGGAGCAGCTCACACCCACTACTCCACCAGTAATAAAGGAGCAAAGGAAGTAGGAAGTAGTAGAACAACTACAGAAGATAGAGAGAAAGGTTAGCACAGCAACTGACTTGTTCGAGAATGCAGCACAACTTTGGACAAAGCTAGAGGAGGATCAAAAAGTCCATAAGTGGGACAAGGAAGAAGAAAGGATAAGCGTAGATATCCAGGACCTCAAGAAGAGGCAGAAGACAATGTCCATCACGGAGTGCATCAAAGGGACGCAGGACATGAAGAAACTGCAGGCAGAACTCACCATTGCGCAAACACAGAAGAAGGAGTGTCAGGCTCAAATGGAACTGTTTCAAGAGTGGGTAGCAGAAGTCCTGACACAGGTAGAGAAATCCAAGACACATATATCACATACTTAGGCAGAGTGCGTGGAATTGATCAGTGACGAAATTGCAATCCAAATAGTGGACACACTCAAGGAGAAGACTATGCAAGCACAGACACATAAAACAGAGCTCAAAGAGAAGTTCCAGGAGGTCACTAGGGAGATCAAAGAATTGTGTTAGGTGGCTCAGGACGAGCCACATGTTAGTGTTGGGGGCCTGTTGGAAGCAAGCCAAAGCGGAAAATCAAGGTGATTTTGGGAAAAAAAGAATGCACGAGGAAAGCGACAGCTGGAAGGAAGAACAACACGCGCGCATGCAGGGAAGACCTAATGACGTTAGGGTTAGAGTTTTGGTAATGTATTGTAACGACTGAAGAGCCAAAAACGTATAAATATAGATACTTAGGTATCATAGAGGAGTTCGGGGTTCAGAGTATTATTGAGATTAACTAGTTATCTATGAGTTGTTGCGATATGTAATATTTTGTTGTATGATCTATTTTGTATAAGTTGTTGAGTTAGAGAAGATGAAGGAGGGTAGATCTTGAGGGTTAGATCGCAAGATGAGGAGCCTGGTGCGATCTAGTCCTCCTCATATAGATCTTACCCGATGGGGAAGAGTTGTAAGCGCGCGACACCGTAGTGACAGAACGACTATAATAAAAGAGATGAGAGCCAAATATTTGTGGACGTAACCCAGGAGGGGGTGAACCATGGTAACATCTGTGTTATGTGATGAATGTATGCTTATATTTATTGTATTCGGTAGTTATTATTATGATTAATGAATGAGGTGTTATATTTTTTGCTTATTTGCAAATGACAATATATTGTGTTTACAAATTATAATAGTGGTTCAATATACAATTCTCATATCTCGCACTCAATCCTAGGCTATAAACACATGAGTATTATAGTCACCCATTAAATCTATCTCAGGTGAGACTGCGTAGCGCATTCTGTGCGCTGTGTTGCCTTCTGGTTTACTAGGAGGGCCAATAGTTTTAGAGGCTTTGTTGGAAACCCGAAAGACATGAACCCTGGGTCACTCAGTACAAACTTAGATAGAATAGAAGACTAATCCAACACCATGTTATGGCATGAGAGGATGGGACACATTGGAGAAAAAGGACTTCGAGATATGCATAATAAAGGTATGGTCAAAGGTTTTCCTGAATGTAATTTAGAAGTAGATTTTTGTGAACATTACATATATGGAAAATAAAATTGGGTTAGGTTCCCATGTTGAGCGACAAGGGAAAAGGGGATTCTAGAATTGGTTCATAGTTATGTGTTTAGCACTGTAACAATTCCTTCACTTGGTGGATCCTTGTATTAGGTCTCCTTCATAAATGATTTTTCCAGGAAGACATGGATATATTTCCTTAGGAAGAAATCAGAGGTTTTCGATAAATTCAAAGAGTTTAAATATCTTGTAGAAAACCAAACAGATAAGAAGATTAAGGTGTCAAGAACTGATAATGGTGGTGAATTCTATGGAAAGGATTTTGAGCAGTTTTGAAAGAACTATGGCATAACACAACAAAATACCACACCATATGCCCCACAACAAAATGGATTTTCTGAAAGAATGAATAGAACATTGATGGACAAGGCAAGGAAAATGCTCAGTGGTGTTGGGATTGCACAAGAATTCTAGGCAGAGGTAGACGACACTGCAAAATACCTGGTGAATATGTCTCCTTCGTCAACACTACTTGACATGACTCCACATGAGGTATGGTTCGATAAGAAGCCTTCACTTTTACATCTCAAAGTATTTGGTTGCGATGCATTTGTGCATGTTCCCAAAGAAAAGAGGAGAAAATTGGACAAGAAGGAAGTCAAGTGTATTTTCATTGGATACAAAGAAGGAATGAAAGGATATAAGCTCTACGATCCTACATCAAGGAGAATAGTGTACAGTCGAGATATGGTCTTCATAGAAGTTGGAAGAAATTATGAGTCTAAAGTGATGGTTCAAACAGAGAATGATCAAAGAAGGTACGGTTTAAACTGAAGAATGAAGAAGATGATTCAAACGAGTCAAATGAATCAGATGAAGAGGTGGAGAAACCGACCTCAATTGTAAGGAGGTATGAACAAGTAAGAAAACCAGTTGAAAGGTATAGTCCACTCGACTTTTGTTCCGCATTTGTGTTAAATTACACTAATGAGGAGCCCAAATCGATCAAGGAGGCAGTCGACTCGACAGAGGGTAAACTCTGGAAGGATGTTATGGTCGAAGAAATGGAATCATTGCACAAGAATGAGACATGGGATTTTTTCGCATTACCTAGTGGAAGAAATCATATTGGTAGCAAGTGGGTATTCAAGAATAAGATGAACACAACAGGTTGAGTCAATAAATTCAAATCTCAACTTGCAGCTAAATGATCCAGGTGGATATTGGTGGCCACCTACCTATTCCAACTTCCAACTGGCTCATCTTGATAGTTTTCAATTCAGAACATTTCTCTGTAATGATGACATTTATTTTTAATTGTGGGTTATTAACTTTTGGGGTTTTCTTTAATCCCTACAACACATCTAGGTGGATATTGGTGGTCGCCCACCTATTCCAACTAGCTTATTTTGGCAGTTTTCATGCCAGTACATCTTTTTGTACTTCTGGGGTCGTTTTGAGGCCCTAAACAACGTTTTTTGGGGGATTTCCATAGTCAAACTATAGATGGAGTTAGTGTTTTATAACATAATGTGTATTTCTCGAAAACACCTTTCCAATGGGCTATCACACACCTAAAACGGAGATCGTATGCAAAAGTTACGACCTCGGGAAGTTGAGGTACCAACTTACCCATCGAGGCCCACAAACTTTTGTCGTTTCATCTCCTAGGGTTAGGTGTTTGGACGTTTAGGGTTTTGGAATTCATGTTTATTACAAAAAGGCCTTCAGAGCCTCATTGTACTGATCTTCTTGCGAATGAGCATAACTGTCACATCTCTTCTTAGAGATAAGCTGCCACCATTCTAGCGAGTCTTTCACTCTGTATTTTTACAGTCTCTGTACATTTCTTTCATTAATATAAATCATGTATTACTGTATTTCTCTGTTTCTGGCAATATTTATGTGCACTTCATTGTAATATCTCTTCTTTCATTTCATTCCGAAAATAATTTGAATCAATGGTATCATAGCAGGCTGCTCTTGATCGTTTTCCATTGCATGTCCCCAAAGAGGTCCAAGTATAGCAAGTAGAGTCTTGAGCTTGTCTCTCTCAAGGAAAATCGCTCTCGCCTGCCCAAGAAACCCTCCATGGTAGAAGAAATGAAAAACGACGGAGCATAAGATTCTATTAACTTGTTGCTTGAGCAAGCTCTCACGTGACAGAGGGACGAAATGATGGAGAATTTTTCCCACTTCCTTCAACACTTGCTGATAGCAACATGCACATATTCATCAAGCGACCACTTTGGAGTAACCTCTCCCTTAAAGGTACAAGTTAATTTTGAAATTCCTGTATTTGAAGGTCAAATAGATGCAAATGCCCTAGAAAAATGGTTAAATCTACTAGAAGGTTACTTCTCTATTCACAATTTTTTCGACAGGGAAAATATCACCTTCACACTCCTCAAGGATCTCCCCCATGTCAAACATTGGTGGGAAACTTACTGGGAGAAAAGTTCCAGAGAGGAATCTGGAATATAGGGGGTCGAGCCCACTTTGGATTTTTTTGTGGATGCGGTCAAGGAACAATATTTCCCTATTGATAACTATGAAGACCAGTACATGAGATGGACCACACTGTGGAAAGAGAGGCTCCAAATAGTGTGAGAGTTCACAAATACTTTCCATACCTTGCTCACCAAGCTAGGTATCAAAGACTCTGAGCAACATCAGGTTCTGAAATACCGTGGGGCTCTGCATAAGTACATCCAAACGGAAATGGATTTCCTAAACATCTCATCACTAGGAGCTGCCTATCGATTTGTTGTCAAAATCGAGCAGAAATTTAGGCACCAGAACAAATGGGAGTCTGGGTCTGCAAATCCACAACAACCAAAGCATGATAAAGATGACCCTAACAAACAGCCTCCTGACAACCAATCCCAGACACAGGAAAAGAATGGTAAGGGAAAGATGAAGAATGACACTGGAAAGTGGTGCGACTTTCACAAAATCCCCTAGCCCAACACCGATAAATGTTCCTCAAAATAGTCATTGGTGGCCGAGATCAAAGACAAGGAGTTGAAACCTGATTTAGAATATCATCTAGAAGATAATGGAAAAAGAGAGATCATCGACGCAGACCCCACTGCTACTGTTGTCACTGCAACAATTCAGCCAAAAGAACCAGTAGATCTTGAAGAGGGGGAGTGCCTCTTCCATTCACAGATGTGGGTGAAGGGGAACCCATTGCATTTCATTGTTGATAGTGGAAGCCAGAAGAGCCTCATCTCATATGAGGTCGTAAAACAGCTGGGATTGTCGACAACACCACACCCACATCCATACAACATTGGGTGGCTTCACTAGGGACGAGATCTTTGTGTCAGCCAACAATGTTTCCTGTCCTATGGCATCCATCCCTTCAAGGATGAGGTAGTGTGTGATGTTTCCCCTCTTGATGTCTGTGATGTTGTTTTGGGCCAACCATATATGTGGAAACATCATGTTGTTTATGAGTCTTGACCTCAGAATGTGATTATTAATCTAAGGGTTAAATCTACAAGATACAAGAGGTAGTTTTGACTATTGTTCCACCAAAACAGTGCTGCAAGGTTGTCTCTCATACTGCAAAATTCAGCCTCTTCACAATCTATTCAAAAGATGAACAGAGGGCCACTACAACCACTGCAGCCTCAACACCTTCTATCCAGCAAAAGCAGATTGCAAAAGGGAAAGAGGATATTTCTTCTTCACCTACAATGGTGCCTACACAATACCTCATCAAGCCAAGATACAACAGGTTGGTGGAACATATTCAACCCCACTAGGAACAAGTCAGTGACAGTCTTCCACAGAACCAACAACACAACTTTTCCAGCAAGGCAAGCTTCTCACCAAGATTCAAATTCAACAAATGCTTTCCCCTCTTCCCCGTGCACTCAACACAATGGAGACCATTGCTTCCTAAGGGGGGAGGACTGATCTAGGTGGATAATGGTGGCCACCCACATGTTCCAACTTCCAATTGGCTCATCTTGACAGTTTTCAATTCAACACGTTTCTCTGTAATGATGACATTTATTTGTAATTGTGGGTTCTAGAATTTCGGAGCCATCTTGAAGCCCTACACAACATCCATGTGGATATTTGTGGCCACCCACCTATTCCAACTATCTTATTTTGGCAGTTTTCATGTCAGTACATCTTTATGTAATTTTAGGGTCGTTTTGAGGCCCTAAACAACGTTTTTTGGGCTTGCCACAGTCAAATTGTAGACAAAGTCAGATTTTGACAGCATATTGTGTAGATCTTGAAAATATCTTTCCAATGGGCTATCAAACGCCTAAAATAGATATCGTATGCAAAAGTTATGACCCCAAGAAGTTGAGGTATCAACTTACCCATCGGGGCCCACATAACTTTTGGTATTTCATCTCCTAGGGTTAGGTTTTTGGATGTTTAGTGTTTTGGCATTCATGTTTATTATAAAAAGGCCTTCAGAGCCTCATTATACAGATCTTCTTGCAAATGAGCGTAGCTATCACATCTCTTCTCAGAGATAAGCTACCACCATTCTAACGATTCTTTCACTGTGTATTTTTGCAGTCTCTATACATTTCTTTCATTAATAGAAATAATGTATTACTGTATTTCTCTATTTCTGGCAATATTTATGTGCACTTCATTGTAATATCTCTGCTTTCATTTCGTTTCGAAAATAATCTGGATCACTAAAGGACATTCCCAAGTCGAAGGAGTCGACTTCGGTGAGATTTTTCCCCTGTTGAAAAATCAACTTCCATTAGAGTACCAATGTATTTGGTTGTAGCATTTGATCTTGAAATAGAACAAATGGATGTGAAGACAATGTTCCTACATGGGGACTAGAAGAATAAATATACATGAAACAACCTGAAGGATTTATAGTAAAAGGAAAAAAGAGCTAGTGTGCAGATGAAAAAGATCCCTTTATGGTTTAAATCAATCGCCAAGGATGTGGTACCAAAAGTTAGACACATACAACCTTAGGTTAGGATGTTTGAGAAGCAAAGTTGATCACTACATATATTCCAAGGACGAAGGTGGGTGTTTCATATATGTTGCATTGTTTTTCGATGACATTTTGTTGATCAGAAACAACAAAGACACAATAAAGGAGGTGAAGAAGTAGTTATCCTCCAAGTTTGACATGAAAGATCTTAGTGCAACAAATTTCATTCTAGGAATGGAGATAAGGAGAGATCAAGCAGCTAGAAATTTCTGGTTGAATCAGAGGAAGTACATTGAAACAGTTTTGAAACATTTCAACAAGCAGAATTGCAAACCTGTAAAGGTGCCAATTCCTATGGGAGCAAGGATAAATGTTGAACAATGTCCAAAGATAGTAAGAAATAAAGGACATGGCATATGTTCCCTATGCAAGTGTTTTTGGTAGTCTAATGTATGTGATGGTCTACACTCAACCAGACATTGCCCAGGCAGTGGGAGTGTTGAGCATATACATGTCGACACTTAGAAAAGAGCACTGGAAAATTGTCAAGAGAGTATCCAGGTATTTGTGTGGCACAAAAGATTTTGCTATATGCTACCAAGGAAAACCTAGAGGTGATAGTGAAATAGACGTACATGGCTTTGTCGATGCAGACTGGGCTAGAGATCTGGATCGAAAAAGGTCGACCAGTGGATATGTATTCAAGATGTTTAGTGGAGCAATCAGTTGGATGAATAAGCGATAGGCGGTCATAGTCTTGTCAACAAAAAAAGTTGAGTACATGGAAGCCATTCATGGAAGCAAAGAAGCAGTATGGATACAAAGGTTGTGCTCAGGGATCAGGTTTGAGCAAAGAGCTATGAAGATAAGTTGCGATAGTCAAAGTGAAATATTTTTAGCAAAGAACCCGACTTATCATTCCAAGGATAAGCATATTGATGTACAATACCATTTCGTAAGAGACATGGTGGAAAGCAACAAAGGTGTTGCTAGAGAAAGTTGATACATTGGAAAACATAGCAAACTCTTTGACCAAGTCTGTAAGTGTTGTGAAGTTTTCTTGGTGCAAAGAGGCAATGGGAATTGCTGCCCTGGGGCTGTGAACCAAAGTTCAGGAATATCTTGGTTCAACAAAGAAGACAAAAAGTGGGAGAATGTTGGGTTTTTATATTCATTGCAGTGAAAGTTGAGTCGAGGTGGATCGATTGGAAGTGAAAGTCGAGGTCGAAATGATTGACCAAGAAATTTGAAGTCAAAGTGATCGACAACAATTCGAGAGGTCGGCCGACAAGAGGTCGACAGGAGGTCGTGTGGAAACCGACTGAAGACCGAATGGAAGTCAACTATAATATAATCTCGATATTCATTGGATTTGTAGCCAATGATCTACGTGGATCTGTAACTGCTTTTGTGTTGAATTTTTAATGGTTGCTCAAGCACATGTATTTTTTTTTCAATTTAGCATAACTTGAACCATAAACAATGCAACAACATAATAGCTGCAGTAACCAAGATCAAAAGAAGAATAACCATGCACAAGACACAAGAAGTTATCCTGGGAAAACCCTTTTCAACCAAGGGAAAAAACCAACAACCCTTTGCTATATTTCCAAGAGAAGAACCCTCTCCACCAAAAATATTGATTCCAACAAAGGTGGCCCTCAAGAAAAAACCCTAGTGCACACAAGAGGGTGCTCTATGACCAAGAAAGTTAGCGCATAAGAAGTACGCACCAAATTTCAAATCTCCAAGTGAATGCGTTGAGTGAATGATATATGATCCACAATGGGCATGTATCTCTCTAATAAATACATGACCTAACTCATCAAATAGATGTGTCTATTGGCACAATAGGGCCGACTAGTACAACTCAATAATATGATTAATCTTTTACATGATATTAATTATCTTTACACAGTAGGGCTGACTTGTACCCTTCACAATACAAATTAAGATTTCACAATAGTCTTATTCTTTGACAATATAGCAAGGGGTCTCACACACATCCTCTAGTTCTCTGCCACTAGGGACAAGTCCACATGTGCTCAACCACAAGGGACATCACTCTCAAACAGATCAACTCAACTAAATCCATAGGAGTACGAACTGGAGAGCCATCTCAAGCCAACTCAAATAAGTCCATAGGAGTACGATAGGAGACCATCTCAAGTCATCTCAACTCAGTCCATAGGAGCACAACAAGAGACCAACACAAGTCTTCTCAACTCAATCCAGAGGAGTACAACTCACCTATCACATATGCATTCTCACAAATCATCTCAACTCAGTCCAGAGGAGTACAATCTGGAGGATGTCTCATGAAGTTGCAATCATCAACACTCTCAGCTAGGGAGGCATTCTCCACTAGGCCAAGTCTCTCACGGAAGTACTCGAACTTCGTCCTAGAAAGAGGATTAGTGAATACATCTGCAACTTGCTCATGTGTAGAAAGGTACTGCACATGCACTGCTTTCCTCTACACCATATCTCTGATGTAATGGTATTTGATCTCGATGTGTTTCGATTTATCGTGAAACACATGATTCTTCGAGAGATTCACACAACTCAAGTTATCGCAATGGATAACAGTGTAATTCATCTCATGTCCAAATAAGTTCGCAAGGATCTTGCGAAGCCACACTGCTTCATAGACTGTCACACATAATGCAATGTACTCTGCTTCTGCAGTACTCAAATCCACATAAGTCTATTTTCTGCTGCACTAGGAAACCATGGCAGATCCCAAAGTAAAACAACAACTGGAGGTACTCTTTTGGTCCATTGCGCTCCCTGCCCAATCTGCATCGGCATATCCCTGCAATCTCATGTCTACACTGGAGGCATATCTCAGTCCATAACCAACTGTGCCTTGTAAATATCTCAACACATGCTTCACTGCTATCCAGTGTGTCTGTCTTGCCTAACTCATAAATTGACTGAGCACACTCATTGCATAACATATGTTAGGTCTGGTGTTAACCAAATACATCAATGATCCAATCATTTGTCCGTAAAGATGTGAATCAATATCGCTTGAATCAAAAGAAGACTTGTTCAGTTTCTTCAAATTCATCACCATCTATCATCCCAAATTTCTTCAATATCTCCACTGCGTATTTCCCCTGACTCATGAGAATCTCATCAGTCCTCTGCAACACTTCTAGTCCCAAGAAGTAGTGCATCATACCAAGGTCCTTCATCTCGAATTCAAAAGCCAATGCACGCTTGCATTCAACAATATGGCTTTCTGAACCAGT
>ML810039.1:23062-37607 GCA_009831015.1 Picea engelmannii
AGGATGGTTAAACATGACAACCATCTCTTTTTCATGAAATAAAATAGAGTGTACAAGATCTTCAAAACTGTGTGGATGTTGCAGATCTGTGTAAGTAGGGGTTGCAACATGATTGTTCAGGAGCAGATCTATCTCTTCTTCTATTAAAGGAGGAGGCGGTTTGTGCAATTTTTGGATCAAGCAACTATTGTTTTCTTTCTCTTCTGCAGGTTGACCATGATGCTGAATATCTTCTTCTTGAATGTGATCACAAGAGCTATCATATCCTACTTTTTTATCAGCCAACTCTTCTTCATACTGATTATCTTCATCAACTTGAGAAATTTATGATATTTCTTCCTCCTCTTCAAGAGGATTTGTTTGATCTTTTTGTCTTATAAATTCTATATTATAACAATCTTCAAAAAGTATTTCAGCTAAGTAGATTCTTTTACAATTTTGATGAAAAAGTATGTGAAAATCCTTCAATGAAGGAATACTGGAATGGGGTAAAGATTTATACAAGAGTCTAGCATCTCTTTCCAACGAAAACATAAACAACTTCATGAGGAAATATTCATGATGTATATTTAATTCATCCATGAGCTTGTGGAATTCAAACAAGTGATGAGCGGGATTGTTGTCTGCATATTCTCCAAATTTAGGAAGGAAATCTTCCCAAACTTTAATGTTTGGAAAACCATAAACATTTGTAAAGTCCAGAGGAGCAAACCTTGCAGCAATCTGAGCAGGGAACGAATTTGATATTTTGAGACCAATGGAGTCACCAGTGAATCATGTAGAGTCTTTGAACCAAGGAGTCACCAGGTGAATGATCATAGCCAATTGAATGCCTATCCCTTGTTCACCATCAAGAGATAGATCTGAACTTTTGTCGTATCCCAGGGAAAATCACTTCATCCTCTGTCCCCGACAATGACACCAGAAAATGTTGTCGCAAGACTTGGTTCTAGGCTGTAATAGAGCCAAGCCTTAGCACATTTTAAATGAAACAATAAGTTATCACTCAAAACTTGATTTGGGTTGTGTGCAGGTAAATTCCAAGATAACCATGAACCACTTTTGATTAGAAGCTGCCCCTTCCAACCCAAGAGGTATCTCTTGAATATATGTCACAATAGGATATCCAATAAGCTTAACAATGGGCAGATCTGTGGGTAACAAAAAGTTTTGAGGTTTTTAGGGTTGATGGGTTGGACTGGGAGGTAGTTCATTTGGCATGGAGTCAAATGATCAAGTAAATAGCAAGAGTGTTTCGACAATGGAAATCCATGGAGCAGAGGCGAGATAGAAGCTGATTACAAAGAGAAGGATTTATAAAAGTATGGTAGCAAAATAAAGAGAAAACATATCAATACATAAGGAGCACTTAGCAATGAGTGAATTCTAAGCATAAATACGTGGAAAGAGATGGTTGGGACAGAGCATCTAGCAAAGGATGAATTCTGAACCTTTCGATCTCTGCAAGAAACAACCTATAACCAGTCTGTAACATAACATCTAACAGAGGACGAATTATATTACAAAACATTTACAAATCGAGAATAAAATATAGATGGAGTGATATTGAAACTAAGCAAATGGACAAACTCTGCAAGCAACATCACAATAATCTCTGATATGGATACAACATGCTTCTGCAATCTTTTATTAAACTGAAAATGAAAGCTACAACCCAGGAGTACTACTCTTGTCCCCTGACTCAAGATCCCCCCCCCTCTTTTCCTTCCTCTATTTTAAAAATATGCCTCATATATGTATTGAGGTCGAAATCCTCTCTAATCTAAAAGATAACAACAGTTACAACCAATTCTTGAAACTTTCTGCCATAGAAAATGGGCCAAACTGCTAAAAAATGGGGCTGCGGTTATGGATCTGTATATATCGAATCGCGATAGCTGTGTATAAAATGAAAGAGGCTTTTGTGAATTTATTTGTTTTGAGCAAAAACTTCTCTCAGTTCCTTGAGATCTATTTTCATTTTCCCCAAATCTGCATTTAACAAACATGTGTCAAAACAGGAAAATATGAAATCCGAAAATTAGGGCTCGAAGATGGATTTGATTCTCCCAATATGTGACACCTGTAGGAAAACTGAGAGAGGCTAGTGATCTCTAATGTGTTAGGCACAAAATTATCCAACCGTTTCTCAAAATGATACTCCAGTCGCTCACTCAGCATAATAAAAAATGCCACATTTCTGAAAACAAATCTCATATTTAGGGGGACTTTTGACTGTCTTCCCAAGCTCCAAATGAAATTCCGAAGACACCAATAGAAGTATTAGGATTTGTAGAAGTCGATAGACTATTCAAACACGGAAAAAAGCCTCTCCACGGCTGAGAAAATTGCATCTTTCTAAAGCAGTTTTGCATATGACTGGAGTCCCGATTTCGGGTTTTCAGGTTTCGGGGTTTTGGGTGTCATGTCTTCAAGAGTTATGACATGCAAGGAATCCCAAATCACGATGGGATTATTTAGAAAATAATAATTTGTCTTAATCTCTTAATTAATCACGATTATCAATTAATCTTTAGCCTTTCGTAGATTTAAGTGTCGGGACTTCGATAATGCTTGACGTGAGAAATCTCGAATTGCGAAATTGCGATGAGATTTATTAACGTTAATATTTCTTAATATTTAATTAACCTGACTTATCCTTTAATACTTTAGTGAATTCGGGGATCGGGGCTGTAGTTATTAAAATATCTACGTCGACCAAATCCCCAATGACAAAAAATCCCGGACTCGTGAGCTTTTTCTCCTTGTGGCTTAATGCTCGGTGCATGCGGTCGTTCCACTACCAATGCTTCCATTCATTCTCCTTGTGACTCAACACTCAAACATATGGTACATTTATTTGATTCTCACGTGAACCCTGTCTTTGGATTTTTTGTGAGTTGGCTTGTGACTGTTATACTGCTGTGGCATTTGGGGCTGATTTCGGCGTTATTTGACTGAAGATGATAGGTAGAGAACATTTAGTGATGCACGTAACAGAAAAATGGCCGTTTTCTCACATCTACACTTTCGATAATTAAACACTATAAATTTTTCCTCTCCTAAGTTACCAAAATCCAAAATTTCAATATTTGTTACAACGCACTCCACACTCCACTATGCATTATCACAACTACTCAGTAAACCCTCCATATTCACTCCAATTGTCATAATGAACAATATACTTTGATGATAAGACCAAGTAATGAAAAGGAAATATGTGGTATACAAATACAAAGCAACATTTATAGTGTCTTTTCTTTGTACATCATAAAGCATTCTTAAGTCATCTCAAAGAGGATGAAATCGTTGTTTCTTATCTAAACAAAGAACCACAAAGTAAATATTGGTCTTAAAATTGATGTAAGATACAAAGTATAAAGACGTTCAAGTTCATACGACCACCATCACCATCATTTTATAAACCATTCTCCACATGCACACCATTCACCATCACTTTGATACCCCATCCACGTCTTTCCCTCCATTTTTATCATAATTTTGTTTCTCTGTTTGAAATTCAATCTGTGATACTTTCCAAAGTATCGTTCCACAAGAAACAAACATAAAAGAAACAATGTCACATAAATCTATAAGCAGAGTATCATAAGTTCTTCACCTTGTTTGCATGAGGGCATGCAAATTCCTTGGGTTTGGGGGTGTGTTGGGCTCCAGTTTTGTCATATTTTCCGCCATAAAAATACACTCATCATTACATATTCTCCCCACATTTCGTCAATAATATATCCCTAATTATACCATAAACCTCCATTATCTTTTGTTATTCATCCTATGTGGTTAATACGTAATTTTCCATATTTTTAGTGATTAAAAGGATGATTATACAACAATTTTGATGATGATCGTTAAATCCTATGTTTATATGTCCAAACAATATGTTACCTCACTAGAAGTCATTCGGTACCCACACTGGAGGTCATCCGGTACTCACACTCCAAGTCATCCGATACCAGAAGGTTCCACAATCAACCGGTACCTGCACAATCATCCGGTACCCACACTCCATGTCATCTGGTATTCACACTCATGTCATACGATACTCACAATTCAGCTCATCTGGTACTAGAATGTTCCAGAAACCATCTGGCACTAGAATGTTCCAGGTCATCCGGTACCAACATCAACAATCGTTTGGTATTGGACTATAGTCGAAAATTTGGCATGCTTCTAGAGGGAAATCGGGGACATGGGTTTTGTGTAGAACGATGTCTACATAAAGACAAGTGTGAGGGAATCCACCCAGCTTGCACGTGTGGACCTCCATCTTGGGGGGAATGATTCTACAAAAAATAGTAAATCTCTCAAATTGCCAACTTGCACCTCGATTTTCGTGCATATGGTATCATATCTAGAAATTCGAAGATATAGGTTTTGTGTAAAATATGAAAAATTGAGTAAAATGTGGGCAATTTTTCAGAATGTGAATTATATTGGAAGAAATGGTTGGATCCCTAACTCGAATCTGCCCAAATTACAATAAAACCCAATATTTTGGGATTTCTGCCTAAAAATGTAAAATTTGAAATCTGAGCATTGGGATTCGGTCCCATCCACTCCTCAATGTTTTTTCATGTATAAATAAGCCTCATAGGGATGTGATAAAATCAAATTATCATTATGGGAATTATTTTGTAATGGATATTAGGGTGTCACCATTACTATGTGAAGATTGCAAGAGACTTGTAATTTTCCGAGTTTGATGAAATGAAAGAGTTGTTGTTCTTGTGTATGGTTCCAAGAATTTGAGTGATCTGATTGTCTTCAAGCAACACTCACCACCTGGGAAGGGCCCCTCATCATGGGTAAGTGTTGTTATATTCTATTTGCTTGGTATTTTAACATTGTATTGTGTGTTTATTTCATTACAAGTCAATTTTAGTTTTGTTATCATTTGAGTTAAAGTTTTGTTATTTTTTGATTTTATGATGGATGAATTTAGACTCAGATCACATTTCTCAATTGAGTACATTATTACACTTCTTAAGCTTTGAGTTTAGTCTGCACTCCTTCCATTACTTATGCGTGCTTATATTTCTGCATATCTTTTCAATGCTCTATTTCCGTGCTTAATTAATTGTGGACAACATTCCCTCGCTTCGATGCTTCACTCTCGTCTATTTAATCGTTCAAACCACCCTTTACATATATCCTGTTCCACCATTGATTTGCCATCCTACTCACACATCAAAACCTACTATTCAATTCACATATCCAGTCACCTATTCTACGTTGTCCCAAACAGTGTAAAACAAAGTTTCTCCATTTGCTATATATATCACCTTTCTCTTTTATATTCACATCATCTTTCCTCACAGGATTCACTCCTTAGTTTTCAATTGGATTATACATTACAATTAGTTAATTACAAGAGCAGATTGTTACCATCTCTCCTTCATTTTCTATGTATTAGTTATTGAGTTTAAATGTTGCCTTCAAATCTCAATTACACAGAAAACCACATCTTGCACTCATGTTCATTCTTTCCCATGCCATTCCTTTCTTTTTCCTTTACTTTATTGATGTATTCATTTGACAAGTGGTTATGAGTTTAGGATGTGTGATTTTGCATTTGCTTAATATTTCTATAGTTTAAGTTTGGATTGCCTTAAAAATTACTTATGTTCTTAGTCAATTTTGTTTTTGCATTGTTCTTTACCAGTCTACACTTTTTTCTGCACTAGTTTCCTCTCTTGTTTTTGTTATCGATGAATGCTTTTGTTATCATTTTGCATGATAGAATTTAATCTTTGCATTTTATGATAGATCTTTGCAATAAATTGTTGATCACGTAGTTTTGTTTTAGTATTTCATTTTGTTTGGCTTCTTATTGCAAGCTTGTAATTTCAAACACCAAGGGACAAAATATAGGTCTAACTTGTGAGATATGGCCTTCCCGCGTTGGAATTATTCCCAAGGTGTTAGTTTATTTCCTGTCATTTGAATTCATTTCTGTTTGCTTTCTTCTTTTATTGCATTTAAGTGTGGATCCACTGTAGGAAATAATCATTGAAGGACACAAAACTTAAGTAAGCAACTCACGATTAATCACACAAACATCACCCCGAGTGCATGAAATATTGTGATCTAAGCCTTTATAGCACTAAGTTATTCATACGTCCCAGTGATGAATCCTAAGTGTTAATTTCCTACAGTGTGGGTTTGAATATTATGTTACCGACTTTATATTAGGCTACAACCCCCTATGTTCTCCGGCTACGACCGGAAGGTGGCTACAACCACCTGTCCTTGCCCTGTCCAACCACCCTAATGAAGAATTAGAATGATGGAACCATTGTCACACTATCACTGTGAGATATACCACTATAACAACCTGTACCCCTGATCTGCAGCCAACCAACATGTAACAACCTTATTGAATTCTGGCTTATTATAGAGAGCGAACTTGTAGAGCATTCCCTGCACATAATATTTGTTGTATGGATCTAAAAATTGTACACAAAATACTACAGACTGTACTATAACCAATACATTTGGTCTTACTGAATTTGGATCTGTTATGAATAAGTTATGACATTTTTACCTAAAACACTTGTTTTAGACTAGTTTCAGGACTAGCCACAAACCCTATTTTACACGGAGTGTAACTCCAAAAATACAACCACCCACAAGCTGAAATTTGTATCACAACTACTTGGATATGTTTCCTCAACAACCTCCCAATTTCATGGTCTGAATCATTGTAGAAAAAAAGTTATTGCGAAAATGGTGAGATGACTTGTAAATAACATACCTTAGAAAGCATCATCAAAAGAATTTATCCTCCCTTGAATTTCGACCTTATTTACTTCACCTTCCCTCTGAAATTCAGCTTAGATATCCTTTGGTTACCTTAGTCACTTGTAGATATTCAATATGCTCAAGTGTGATTAAAAATGAGAGAGCCTTGCCTCTTATTTATACTTTCATGTAGCTTCCTCAAGGGGTTACCTTCTAACCATCTTAACCCACTTTACCTATTTTAGGGCTAACCCACTTCTAACCACTTGTCCACTTAGTAATTTCTCCATTAAATTTATTATTCAAATAATTTCTTTTGTATCCACTTTGACTTATAGTACACTCATCACTTTACTTTATTATTTAAATTACCTTCTAACCATCTTAACTCACTTTCCTTATTTTAGGGCTAACCCACTTCTAACCACTTGTCCACTTAGTAATTTCTCCATTAACTTTATTATTTAAATAATTTCTTTTATATCCACTTTGACTTATAATACACTCATCACTTCACTTTATTATTTAAATTACCTTCTAACCATCTTAACCCACTCTCCTTATTTTAGGGCTAACCCACTTCTAACCACTTGTCCACTTAGTAATTTATCCATTAACTTTATTATTTAAATAATTTATTTTGTATCCACTTTGACTTATAGTACACTTATCACTTAAATTTATTATTTAAATAATTTTTCTTTGCAACCACTTTGACTACTTTGACCTTTTGGGGCTTCTAGATGACTCATGAGGGTTCTTCAACTTCACATGGACATAAATCTCTAACCGTGAGGAGTTATGTGACGTTCCACATACCACCAGAAATGGCATGACATGTACTATCCATATAGAATAGTATTACCTACAAATATATCAAAAATCATACCATTATCCATCAAACAAACTTGGATACATTACCTAAACCATTGTGCTACCAGATTTCGCTACCAGAGTTGCTTCAAGGGTTGAAATCAATGAAAACCAACCCAATTAATCATAAATATCCCCCTTTGGCATTGATGGCAACACTCTGATGCAATACTGAAGTCATGTCACTCATGCTCCCCCAGTGACCATCGCTCCCCTTGGAACCATGCCTCTATGCTCTGCATATGATAAATCTCTCCCCCTTTGTCATCAATGGAAAATATATCTTTCCATCCGGGGCTGCTCGACCTAACTGAACTATCTTTGGGGATACTCCCCCTGACTGAACTCTTCCTAAAACTGATCTCCCAACTTGAACTTTCCTCTCTATGGTGCTTCCTCATGTAAATCTAATACATATAAGATAATAATTCAAAAACATTCATTTTGGAGTAGAAATTACTCCGAGTATTTGGTGAAGATACTCAAAGGCTTCCCGTGGAAGTGATTTTGTAAAGATGTCTGCCACTTGTTCTTTTGTACCCACATACACAACTCTGATGTTATTCTTTGCAACCTGTTCCCGTAGAAAGTGATACTTGATTGGAATGTTCTTTTTCTTGGAGTGCATCACCAGGTTCTTTGAGATACTGATGGCGCTTGTATTATCACAATAGATTGGAATGGGATCATCATACTCAACCTGTATATCTGTCAGAGTTTGTTTCATCCATAGAACCTATGTACAACATTCTTCTGTTGCAATATAATTTGCTTCAACTGTAGATAAAGATACTGATGATTATTTCTTGCTTAGCCATGATACTAAACACTCACCCAAGTAGAACATTGCTCCACTGGTGCTTCGTTGGTCATCAATGCAACCTACCCAATCTGCATCTGTGTAGGCAATAAGTGATAGATCCTTTCCTTTTGGATACCATAATACAAAAACATTTGTTCCTTTGAGATATCTGAAAATCCTATTCACTGCTAATACATATGATTCCTTTGGTGCTGCTTGAAATTGTGCCACCTGCGCAACTGCCTGTATTACATCTGGTCTGGATGCTGTCACATATAGTAAGATACTAATCATTGACCTATATTACCTCTGGTCTGGATGTTGTTACATATAGTAAGATACCAATCATTGACCTGTATTACCTCTGGTATGTAGACTTTGAATCATCATATTTTCTCAACTTGCAATTGGTTTGCATATGAGTGGTAACTGGTTTGCAATCTTCCATTCTGAACATCCTTAGCATTTCTCTGATATACTTAGTTTGAGAAATAAAAATTCCTTGGTTGCTTTGACGTATCTGAAGACCCATAAAGAAGGATAGTTATCCAAGTAATGACATTTCAAATTCATTCTGCATATCCTTTGCAAATTTCTGGCTTAAACTGTCATCAATACTTCCAAAAATAATATCATCAACATAAACTTCAATTAATAAAATACTATCTTGAGTTACCTTGATGTAGAGGTTGCTGTCTGCACTTTCTTTTCTGAACCCTGCATGCTGTAGATATTTATCTAGTCTAGAGTACCATGCTCTAGGGGCCCGTTTTATACCATACAAGGCCTTCTTCAATTTACACACATAATCTTCTTTCTCTGACAACTGAAATCCTTCCGGTTGTTCAATGTAGACTTCTTATTCAAGTTCCCCATTCAAAAAAGATGATTTCACGTCCATATGATACACTTTAATATTCTTGGAGCATTCATAAGCTAAAAGAAATCAGATTGCTTCCATTCTGGAAACTAGGGAAATGTCTATTCAAATTCGATTCCTTCAACCTGTGCGTATCCTTTACATACCAATCTGGATTTGTTCCTTGTAACTTGTTCGTCTTCATTCAATTTATTTCTAAATACCCACTTTGTGCCAATCACATTCTTATTCTTTGTTATTGGAACCAATTCCCAAGTGTCATTCTTCTCTATTCGATCCAATTCTTCATCCATGGCCTTATTCCAGAATTCATCCTTGCTGGCCTCTTCAAAACTGTTTGGTTCAATCGTAGATGAGAGTTCTAGGTGCTTTTTTTCTGGCGAACTGATTCTTCTTCTAATCTCAACTCCTGCATCTTTGTTTCCGATAATCTGATCTAAAGGATGATTCTTCTGTACTCGTTTGCTAGGTGTCTTTTGAGGCACTTGGCGAGCTTGCTCTTCTACTTTTGTCTGATCCTCTTCATCTTTCCCTTCTACTTCTTCTTCATCTTATGCTTCTTCTTCATAAATCTATTCCATTGATTCATTTTATTCTTCCTTTAATTATCATCCACCTGTTTAATCAATTGTTACATTGATTATTTTCACAACTTTGTTCAACCTCAGATTGTAACACTTGTATGATTTTCTTGTAATTGAGTAACCAACAAGTACTCCTTTGTCCAAATGAGAGTCAAACTTTCCCATTCTACCATATTCTCTTTTGATGTAGCATTTTCTTCCAAATACTCTGAAGTGCTTCACATTTGTTTGTCTTCCTTTCCATAGCTCGTAGGGAGTTTTGTCAGTGTTGTTTCTGAGCATTACTCTATTTTGAATGTGAACTGCTGTATGCACTACATGTGTCCAAAAAATATTTGTCAATTTGGAATCCATTAGCATTGTTTGATCCATTTCCTGTACTGTCTTGTTCCTTCTTTCAACAACTCCATTATGTTGAGGTGTCCTAGCAACGAAGAATTGCCTTTTTATTCCATGTTTACTGCAATAGTCCATAAATTCCTTTGAAGTGAACTCTCCTCCATTATCAGATCTCAAACACTTGATTTTTGAATCCATTTCATTTTCAACCATTTCTTTGTAGACCTTGAAGTTTTCAAAAGCTTTTGACTTATTCCCGAGAAAGAAAACTACAGTCATTCTTGTATAATCGTAAAATAATAACATAAAGTATTTCTCACTTTTTAAACCCTTTGTTGTAGTTGGTCCAACTAGATCAGTATGCACAATTTACAATGGTCTTGTTGTTGAGTATTCCTTTGATTTGAACCTAGTCTTTGTTTGCTTTCCTTGTTGACGATGTTTTCATAAAGTGTTGGTTGGTTTCGTGATCTGGGGTATTTCTCTAACGAATTCCTTTCTGCTGACTTTGGCAAGGTTGTCAAAGTGTATGTGACCCATTCTTCTATGCCATAGCCAACCTTCATCTTCCTTTCCTAGACAACACTTTTCATTTCCAATTTCACTTAGTAAATATATGTTGCTTGAAGTTCTTGCAACTATTGCAATCAATTTTTCTGAACCTTCTTTTCTTATCTAGCACTTATGTGAATAGAAAGTAATTTTATGAACTTGGTCACACATTTGACTCACACTTATAAGATTATGTTTCATATATTCTACTAGTAGAACATTTTCTGCCTTGGTATTCTTGTTTCCAATTCTGACCGTGCCTTTTCCAATGATTTTAGCTAAATCATCATTTCCAAAAGAGACCAATCCATCTCTTTCCTTTATTAATGCAAGAAACCCATCTTTATCACCTGTCATGTGTTTTGAACAATCACTGTCAACATACCAACCACGTTTCTTCTTCTTAGCTTGTAGAGCAAGTGTGCATTCTTCATTGCTATATTGATTCTGCTTTCTTTTCCATGTCCTCTTCTGAGGTTCCTGTCTATGACTATTGTTGTTCTGTTGTGGTTCTCTAGGAGGGACTGCCATTCTATAATATTTGGCCATGTGTCCAAAGTTTTTACACTTGTAGCATTCTACTTCAGTGCTCAATGATTCAAACCTATTGTAACTTCTTCTCTGTGTTTCACTAGGCCTTGTTGGATAACCCTTTTGTGTATGAATTTCAAAGTTGTTTATGTTCCTGCTGTTAGCTCTGCAATTCACAGCTTTATGTCCAAAATTATTGCATGCATAACATAAACCAAAAAATATAGTTTGATACCTCGGACTTGAATATTTTCTGAAAGGAGTTACTCTTATGAATCCTTCTTCTTTCTGACGCCTATCTGTTTCTATTGGTCATTGATTATGAAATCTAAATCTTCTCGGTGGAGGAGTGTCCTTGCAATCTTCCTTGTAGGTCTTCCTATCCCCTTTGATTGTTTCTGCATAGCTTTTTGGATATGTTTCTTATTCTGTTGTTTTGGATCTTGATCCCTTTTCTGTCTGATTGTATCCAATTCCAGACTTGTCATGATGCGGCTTTTGACTACTGATAATGTTATCCAGAACTTTTGGGTTTTTCTGCATATTTTTCTTTTGAATATCCTTTCTTAATGTGACAATATTTTCTTCCAAATTTCCAATGATCCTGTCTCTTTCTTCTAGTTGTTCCTTGAGTGATTCTTCGATTCTTTTATCTTCTTCTATTTGAACCTTCAAATTTGTGATCATTTGTTCTAGTTCATGAGTGTCTTCTTTCTTGTCTAGTTTTGCTTGTAGCTTCTTGTTTTTCTTGTTTTCTCTTCTTATAACTTCTATGGCACACAACAATTATTCTCGGTAGTCAACTTTTGCCTCTTCATATTCTTCTTTGGTGTCTTCTTTATCAGAGTCTTCTACTGCCATGAATAGAACTATTTTTGTCTCACTGTCACTGACTTCATCTTCATCTGATGAGGATATGTCTTCTTTGGTGCAAAAGATTTTCTTGAAAGCTTTCTTTGTGGTTCTTTTGCCTTTATATGTTTGTTTGATATTTGAGTAATATTCATCATTCCTCTTAGCAAAATGACCAATACCATCACAATTAAAAAAAATCAATGGAAACTTACCTTTATATCTGCCGTTGGTTCCCTTGTTCAATCTTCTGACAAAGTTGTCCATTTCTTCATCATCTTCCGAGATGTCACTACTGCTACTATGTTCTTTTTCTTTTTTCTTTCCCTTTTTCTTTGGCATTTTGGATGCTTTGAAAGATGCTTATTTTATATATGGATTTTTCTGTTCAGTTCTCATTTCATATGATGTGAAGATTCCATGTAGTTCGTCCATGCTTATTGAGTCTAGATCTGCTCTTTCTTCTAGTGCTGGTATCTTAGGATCAAATCTCATAGGAAGAGATCTTAGTACCTTTTGAATAATTACAAATTCTTTAATTTCTTCTCCCAATCCTATGATTGCATTTATTGTTTCATCGACTCGTAAGAAGTAAGCTACAATATTATCATCTTCCTTCCTCTTTAGTTGTTCGAACAAACCTCTATAAGTTTGAAGCTTTGCTTCTTTGACTTTTGAATCTCCTTCATAAATATTTTGAAGCTTGTCCCAAATCTCTTTAGCATATTTATAATGTATAACTTTGGTGTATACTGATTCACAAAGACCATTCAAAAGTTTATTTGTGGCTTTGGAATTATTTTTCCCAAGTTTTGTTGGTCTTTTGTTTGTCGACGGAACTACTGGTTCTTTGTATCCATCTACAACTGATTGCCAAATTTCAAATCCATGTGCCTGTATATATGTTTTCATCCTTTTTCTCCAAAATGCATACTTCTGTCCATCAAACTATGGTATTCCATTTTTATACATGTTTTTGCTCTCCATGATCTACCTTTCAATGGTTAAACTGATTTCTCAAGGAACCTGCTCTGATACCAATTGTTGGATTACTGAGAGGGGGGGTGAATCAGTAATAGAGAAATCTAATCCATAAAATACAAGTGTTATATCAATGTATTATTATCATCCAATATTTTCATAGTAAATAAACAATGAACAAATGAATAATCATACACATACACAGTACACCAATGTTTTTACGTGGAAGCCCAAAGCAGGAGAAAACCACATAATTATTTTTATTATATGTCTTTAAGAATTACATTCATTGGAAGCACCAACTTCCTTTGTTTTCTAGCTGCAACTGGAAGGAGGATCCAACCCCCTAGTTTCTCAAGCTACAACCTGAGGGAAGCTCCAACTCCCCAATTCTCTGGCTACAACCCCCTATGTTCTTCGATTACAACCTGAAGGTGGCTACAACCACCTGTCCTTGCCTCGTCCAACCACCCTAACATAGAAGTAGAATGATGAAACCACTGCCACACTATCATTGTGAGATATACCATTGTAACAACTTGTACCACTGACCTACAACCAACAAATCTGTAACAACCTTATTGAATTCTGGCTTATTCTAGAGAGCGAACATGTAGAGCATTCCCCACACAAAATATTTGTTGTATGGATATGGAAATTGTACAAAGAATACTATATACTGTACTTTAACCAATGCATTTGGTATTACTGAATTTGGATTTGTTATGAAGAAGTTATGACATTTTTACCCGAAACACCTGTTTTAGACTAGTTTCAGGACTAGCCACAAACCCTATTTTCCCCAGAGTGTAACTCCAAAAATACAATGACCCACAAGATGAAATTTTCATCACAACTACTTGGATATGTTTCCTCAACGAACTCCCAATTTCACGGTCTGAATCATTCTAGAATTTTTTTTATTGCGAAAATGGTGAGATGACCTATAAATAACATACCTTAGAAAGCATCATTAAAAGAATTTATCCTCCCTTGATTTTCAGCCTTCTTTACTTCACCTTCCCTCTGAAATTCAGATTAGATATCCTTTGGTTACCTCAATCACTTGTAGATATTCAATATTCTCAAGTGTGATTAAAAATGAGAGACCCTTGCCTCTTATTTATACTTTCTTGTAGCTTCCTCAAGGGGTTACCTTCTAACCATCTTAACCCACTTTCCTTATTTTAGGACTAAGCCACTTCTAACCACTTGTCCACTTAGTATTTTCTACATTAACTTTATTATTTAAATAATTTATTTTGTATCCACTTTGACTTATAGTACACTCATCACTTCACTTTATTATTTAAATTACCTTCTAACCATCTTAACCCACTTTCCTTATTTTAGGGCTAACCCACTTCTAACCACTTGTCCACTTAGTAATTT
>ML810039.1:48372-61229 GCA_009831015.1 Picea engelmannii
CTCCTCATTTTGGATTTGTTTACATGCTTGGATGTTGTGTTGAATATCCTGGGCATCATTAAACATTTGATGCAAGGAATTAGGTCTTCTTTCCATCAGGAGGAAAGACAAATCTAGATGAAGAGTTGTGGTATAATGGAACATAGCAGTTGCTTCAGTGGGTTGAATCTCTTCAGACAATTTATAGTAAATATTGGAAAACCTTCTACTGAATATAAATATAGTTTCGTTGCTTTGCCATTTCAAGGCATAAAACTCTGCTAGTTGTAGATCCAAAGATTTCTTCTTGCCCCAAAACTTTAAGAAAACATTCTTCAATTCCTCCCATGAGATAATTGTATCTAGCTGCAAATGTCTAAACCAGTATTTGGTGTCCCCTTTCAAGGATTGAGAGAAAGCCCTCATACAAACATCGTCATGATTAATTTCAAATAAATGTATAAAATGCTCAAACCCTTGGATGTGCTTTTCAGCTGAGATGACATTAGTTTCTCCATCAAACAAAGGTAGTTATTCATGGTGATTTGGAGGGAAATCGTGGAGGACTTGGGGTAGTTTCAGGGGTATGTATCTATGTTGGGCTCTAGAGGATGTTAGACTAGGAACATGGGGAGAGACATTGGCCTTGACTTTATGAGGTTCACCGACTTGGTCACGATCATCACATGGACCAGTTGTAAAACTCCTATCGAAATCATCGATACGGTGGGGGTATGCATGTGCAACTTTAAGAGGAGGATAAATGATTGCAATTTTTTCATGATCATCATTAGAATGCAACAGGTAAAGAAAAATTTTCTTGGCATGCTCAAGGAAAAAGCAAAGGCAATCTATAACAAACAATAAAGTGCCTTGGAAAAAATCCAATTTTAAGTACTTTTTTTCTTCCATCATACCTCTGTCAAGGGATCTCATTTCTTAGTGGAGTCACCCATAATGTTTTGGAAGATGGATTCTGCATTGAGAGTGGAGTCGCTGTTGAAACTTCAAATTTCTGGATTCTTCTACCAGTGGAATCACCTTCAAACTGATTTTTGATGTGTGGAGTCGCCATAGCAGGAATACAACCAATACATGCCTAAGTGTCTGCTACTCTCAGACCTTAGAGCTCAACCATGTCGTTCTTCCTAGAGAAAATTTTTCAATTTCGTCCCCAACAATGATGCCATAAATGTTAGAACTCTGTAAATTTTGTCCATCTGAATAGACACACGATAGAGGTAACTGTTTCAACCAACATTAGAGATGATGCACTAGCCTACTCAACTCAGAGAGAGCTCTCTCATGTCACTTGATATATCTATGGAAATCAGTGGCTATATTTGGTTTGTTTCGGTGTTTGTAATAAAATGACCAGAGGAAGGGAGATGACATTTGGGCTATGGAGTCTAGAACGAACACTGCATTGTCAAATCCGCGAACTATTAAGAGGAAAATGATAAATCAGGTAGTAAGTTTGAGTTTATATCTGAAAAATTTGCATGGCATCAGAGGAAGAGGAAACACATAACTATATCAGAGCATTATTGGAATGAATTCTGAATTAGTTCAGAAGAGATAAACATAGTCTAAATCGCTAAGCCAAGAGCATCAAATGATGAATTCTGGGCTTTTAAACTCTTCGATTTAAACAGAAGAAAAATATATATGGAATAAAAGATCACATGAAACACATACTGAGAAGGTAAAACAAGACTCATATCAATGCTAGTTAGAATCTTTTCATAAACAGTCCACAATCCGCTTCTGCATTTATATATTCATTCTAGCCCAGAATTTACAAAGGTCTTCCTGCACAGAGGGCATGCTCCTCTTTTTCCATGCCTTCTATCTTCTCGATATAATATATATATATATATATAGTGAAGGTTTCTTTGTGGAATACAAAATGTTCAGACTTCTCATCGTTCTAAGATTAGAGATCAGTTACAAATGAGAAATGATTTATAATAACCGTTACCCTATTTTAGAGGGACCGTTAGGAACATGTTCATCGTATCTAGGCTCCATTTGTCCAAAACTTGCTGGGATGTACCTGTCTCCACCTGAGAGTTTTATTTTAGCTTAGCGATCTCCTCCTTTAGAGTATCCAAACAGGTCGGTTGATTCTCTCCAACACTTTCAGCCGTTTCAGCTACAGTTTCTTTCTTCTGTCGTTTGCTCCATTTCTTTTTTACAACTCACCTGTTGATGACTAGATCCCTCATAATGGGATTTAGCTTGACTTCCAATCCTGAGTCTATAGCAAGTTCTATGTGGAATTTGGTCACCAATATATGCACAATTACTCTTTCCTTCCTGCTCCTAGGTAAATCTACCATGTTGCTCGAATGATCGGTTTCACCAGATATAGCTTGGTCCATGTATCCCAATTTCGTGGACACCGAAATGTTCTTACAGAAATCAGAGAGTTGAGAGAATTGGAGATTACTTCGCTTATGGATGAAATGATACCTTCATACTTGAGGATCGGTAATTATAGAGTTCCAATCATGAATTGCTGACAGATTCAATGATAGGTATGTTGATTTACCCTACTTGGCCAATCCATTTCAAATGATTAGCTTTAGAGTTCGTTATATGGAGGCGTTCACCTGACATTATATAGTTGTGAAGTACCGAATGAGTGAAACAGAGTGATTTCGACCAGCTGCCACCGACACCCCACGAGTGTTTGATTTGACATATAGGAACATGTGACATCGGGGCTTTGGCGAAAGTGGTTTCAGGTAACCCGCCTTTCGCCTCGATGTATTTTTGGAGGCAACGCACGTCCATTTTAAAAACCACAATGGTTTCCTTGGTCCGCCTTTGCATGGTTAAGTCCCGTGCAAGTTTACCGCCTGATATGGGCTCCAGCCGTTGATCTGGGTCATTTTATAATCGATGGTCTGTCGAATTATACCTTTTGCACCTCTGCTATATTTATCTATACACCGCTAGAAATGTCCCGGTCCTCTAAATTATCAATTCTCCAAACTATCAAGATTCTGCGACGATGTAGCTCTTGCTAAATTCCTGAGACTTAGATCTTGTCTAAAAATTGTTATGGTGATAACAGGTTGGATGCCATGACCCACACCTTGGGACCAATAAGATGATGGTCATTGTCTTTGGAGGAAAGAGAGGACACCTTGGACAGTTAAACCTAGCTCTCTTCCATCCCAATGACTTGCTTGGGAGATCTTATGCTACTTTTCTATGCTTTGACATCTTGTTTTGGGGCTAAGGCATGTGGTGGTTGATGTAAACTTGACACTTTTGGATGGGAGGTGTTAGTACTAGAAGTTGCACCTATATTGCTATAGGGTCAAGCCTAGCACATCTTCAGTTATTGCAATGATTTTATAAATAAGGATGTGTTTTGGGTTTTGAAATAAGGTGGATCAAGTAGATGGAGAAAGAATAAGAGAAACAGGCTAAATGCGGATTAGTAAAAACACCATTGGGCATGGAGTCAAGTAAACACCCTCTTGATTGAAAGCAATCAAATTGTATATCAGATAAAATGCTTATATGTAAATGGGTAGAAGAATAGGGAATAAACAAAAAGTAGAACATCTCATCAAACCAAGATTTTCTTTGTCAAATGGATGCAATGGTACTTGAAACAAAACACACTGATAATAGGCAGTCATGGCAAAATATTTACCGCTCAGGAATCTATCATCCATGAGCAACCATTGATTCTCAATGTCTGCAATTCGTTCAAGTAAGACAAAAAACAGAATGTAAAACAATGAAGATGGAAAAACAGTGTTTAGACAAGAGAAATCACAATCTGATAAAACAAATGTCATAGATCCCCAATGTCAGAAGAGATCACCGAAACTAATGCCCTCAGGCTTACAATACGAAACTAATGCCCTCAGGCTTACAATAACACCTACTGGTTGGCTAATTCTTCAAATTATTCTCAAGCCTTACCCTCTTGGGTCTCCCTCTTCTTTTCTTTTACAAATGGTAGAATATATATAACTACAAGAAACAAACTGTAGCTATCTTTTTGGAAATGAATTTGATCAATCTACTTAGAATAGACAAAATCTGGAAAATGGTTACAAAATATCTGGAACGAGTGAAGTAGGATATCTATTCTGATCTCAACATAATTATTTAATGCTTGCTTTGTAAATAACACAAATATCTTTGAATCTGGAAGAGTTCATGTCTTTGAAGTACCCAATGACTGCTAACTTTCAATTCCTCAAAATTTGTACAAGAATCTTTGACTGCTAATTGGCTGCCACTAACTGCTCTGTTCCCTGTACCTTTCTTCTTGGAAATGCTGGATCTTCTGCCCTGTATTTGGAACCAATTTGATTAGATATGATTTGGAACCAATTTGATTAGATATGATGATAACAGATTCGAGAGATTAAACCTCCACCAAGTTAAGCTATTACATCAACTCACTAATAGGAGGGTCCTCAAAACTAAAACCTTGATATCTAGGTCATAAAGCCTAAAAATCAGATTACATCTTTGACTAATGAAAATAGTCCTTGATTTTTGGAAATGATGAGGATATATCTCTTGACTGCTGATTTTTCTCCCATGATAGAGTACCATATCTTCTTAACTATATCTCTCACAAGCAATCAACATATTCTTTAACATGCTCTGTTATCTTGGCTTCTTGTGCAACTGCTTTTGAGCAAAAGACTGGTTTATCAATTAAATGAACCTGCAAAGTTCCCAATGGAGATATCCTATTATATGTTTTCAAGAAAATGCAGATATCAGACATCTTTGATACCATCGTATATGTTTTCAAGAAAATGCAGATATCAGACATCAATTGTAGTCTTCAACAAAGAACCTTGTTTTGTGGGACTAGCAACCATAGCTCGCCTTTCTTGTCTGGATGCAAAGGTTTTGCAGGAACAAAGTTTTCCCACTTCAGTTCCAATATAAATATCTTTATCAGAGTAAAAAATTCCTGCTTAAACTTCCAATGAACTGATGCATATTTTCTCTAGATATCAGATAGTGAACACATTTGTTTTTGGTGATTGCAAAAACCTCTTGGTGGCGCTTCGTAGCCGAGACCTTGAAAACTCCTTGGGTGTCTTCTTTCAAGACTGGGCGTTTGGATGTGGCATGACGAACACATCCACAAATTGAATTGTGTATTCACCAAGCATCAATCCCTCTCTTTGTGGCTTTTCCTACATCATGGTTCAATGCCTTTAATCTGTCAAATACTCTAAAAACGCAACTATCCTCACCACAGGACACCTGCGCAATCTTTGGCAGCTGTTCCTGGCTCACTATTTGTGGCGCCTTGTGTTGCAAATCACCAATTGCAAAGACAAGAGCAAAATCCACGATTTCAACTCCAATTCCAATTTTCGCACGAAGTCCAAGCGAACTCTTCTCTGAATTGGAAACTGGAGCATCACAGTCAATAGGCTGATATTTCTTTTTCTCTTCAAACTCCTTTTTTTTTTTTTCAAGTGAAGACCTTCTTATTACATCAAGGCGCTGATCAAAGGTTGGATCAGCATCAGTATCCAGAGATGAGGAACAAAGAGCATTTCCAAGACCGCAATCTTTAAGATGATATCAAAACTTGGTCGCAACCCTGGAGTGCTTCACACTGAAAATTAAATAATGTCTTTGGCAAACGATCTTGACACTTGGATTTTTGACGATCAAACCCTTTGACACCTACAACTTCTTTTGACACACTTAGCGTTTATGACTTGTGTGTTGATTTGTGCTCGACATGTGGACTTTGGCATGTAGTTGGTTGTGGTGCTAATTCGTTTGTATGTTGATTGCAGGTCTAGGGTGCTGGAGATTGGCTCTCGACCATTAATTTTGCTAGACTAATCATTAAGTCTGTAAAAGAAAATCGAGAGTGTATAACTTAGACCATATAAGCCAAAATTGGCTTTATAATACCATTTTTTTATTTTCCCAGAAAATTGCCTTTTAATCCACAATTAATGATCCTTACTTAATATCAGCTTTAAACACATTTTAAAAGACCAACTTATCTTGATGAAGTGGAGTCAAGGAATTATAACACTGTAAAGGCATATGGAACAAGGACTTCCACCCTTCCTATACCTCCCTCCAACGAGGTAAGTTAAAAGCTCAACACTATTTCTGGTATATGCAATACCGATGCTCATGAACACCACTTCTCGGTGCTATGGGAATACAATCATTCCTGCAACAAGGAGAAAATTGAGAATGTCAGTATCTGGATACTAACATTGGCTCCTTCTGGGGGATGATGCTCTCCCTGTGAGGCATCAAGAACAAGCATACCACTGTGCCTTTTTCTCTGTGCATCCATGCAACGTAGCCTACAAACTTTTGTCTCTGCAAATATTCACATTCTTCTGTGTTGTGCCTAGTCCATTGGGCTAGTGGAGTCAGTCAATAATGTTTCAAATAAAGCCCAAACTTTTGCAACTTATTCAAATTCTGAAGTAACAACATACTGCAACAGACTAATGAACTAAAAAATAATCTACCTGCTCATACGACAAGCTTATTTTACACACTACCTACTCTATCGAACTACTTCCATTAGATCGGGTAAAATCATGCTTCTAGTGAATCCATACAAGTATTTGACTAATCGGTACGTCTCTTAATCTGGAAACGAAGAATGCAAGAAACCATAGAATACTGATATTCCATTGAAAAGAACAAAACAACCAACCTCATTTTGACAAAAGTGCTCTGACATCTAAGCTACTCAAAAACTCGAGATAATCAACAAACAGATCAATAAAGCTGCAAGCAAATACCTCTTGCTGTTGTTTCAGCAGAAGATCAAAAAGTCTCTGCATATCCCCCTCCTGAGAATGGCTGTCACCCGTAACTGCCTGCAAATCTGAACATCGTTGTAAAGTAACTTCACTACTGAACATAAATGATTTGTTATTGTCTGCAAATCCACATTCGAGCATAGTGCATGCAGGCTTGCTAATTTTTGGAGATGGTTGATCAATGTCTTATGTGGATTTAGGATGGTTGATTTCTACACATAGTTGTTCTCTATCACAATCTGATTCACAGTTGTCGTACACTGGTTGGCTTCTCCTCAAGTCAACAAAATGGATCTGATTTTCTTCATCAGAGTATTCATCAAAGATAGGTGATCCCAGATCTCCTTGGATTTGCACCGGAAAATGAGTAATCTCCGAATCCTTCTCTTCACTCTTAGGTGAGAATATATCATGGGGAACTTCTTGAAGAGAAGGAGAAAGATCCTCTTCTACAATTGGTTCCTCTTTCAAATCGGATACATCAGATGCATAAGATACAGGGTTTAATGCATCTACCATGCAATCATTAGTACAATCATGAATCATATCTGGAAGACTTTCTTCTTAGGAAATAAAAAAAGAAAACGTTTTGTTCATATTTTCATTAGAAGACCGAATTTCATCCTTACTTTCTCTTTCATCAATATCTTCACATAGCTCATCACATGAAGAATACTCTACTTCCTGCTGAATATAAAGCTTGTACTTTTCACAACATTCTTCAAAAAGGATTTCAGCTGGGTAAATCTTCTCGAAATGTGAATTAAAATCCATGTGAAAATCCTTCAAGGAATGGATACTAGCAGTAGGAAGGGATTGATACCATTCACAAGCATAGCCTTCTAAGGAAAATTTGAACATCTTAATTAAGACATCCTCATGAACAAAACCATGCTCCAACATACATTTATGAAAATTTAATAAGTGCTCACCAGGGTGATCATGCTTACTTCCTCTAAATCTGGGAAGATAGTCACCCCATTTGACTATGGTAGGCACTGGACGTGGAAAACCATATATGTTGGTGAAATCACAAAATGCATACCTTTGAGCCAAAATAGTTTCCATGGCCATCCTGTATCTTCAACCAGTGGAGTCGCCTATGAATCTCAGAACCATGGAGTCGCCATGGTGAAAGATGTGCAGTCATGTATTTTCCCTCTTCCCGTTCACCATCAAGAAGAGGATCCGATCATTTTCGTTCTCCTGGGGAATATATCTTCGTTGCTTCATCCCCGACAATGGTGCCAAAATATGTTAGTACTAGAAGTTGCCCCTAGACTGCTATAGGGTCAAGCCTAGCACATCTTCAGTTATTGCAATGATTTTATAAATAAGGATGTGTTTTGGGTTTTGAAAGAAGGTGGATCAGGTAGATGGGGAACGAATAAGAGAAACAGGCTAAATGTAGATCAGTAAAAAGACCATTGGGCATGGAGTCAAGTAAACACCCTCTTGATTGAAAGCAATCAAATCGTATATCAGATAAAACACTTATATGTAAATGGGTAGAAGAATAGGGAATAAATGAAAAGTAGAACACCTCATCGAACCAAGATTTTCTTTGTCAAATGAATGCAACGATACTTGAAACAAAAAAAACTGATAATAGGCAGTCACAACAAAATCTTTACCGCTCGGGAATCTATTATCCATGAGAAACCATTGATTCTCAATGTCTACAATTCGTTCAAGTAAGACGAAAAACATAATGTAAAACAAGGAAGATGGAAAAATAGTGTTTAGAAAAGAGAATTCACAATCTAATAAAACAAATGTCATAGATCCCCAATGTCATAAGCGATCGCTGAAACTAATTCCCTCAGGCTTACAATAACACCTACTGGTTGGCTAATTCATCAAATTGTTCTCAGGCCTTACCCTCTTGGGTCTCCCTCTTCTTTTCTTTTACAAATGGTAGAATATATATAACTAGAAGAAGCAAACTGTTGCTATCTTTTTGGAAACAAATTTTATCAATCTACTTAGAATAGACTAAATCTAGAAAATGGTTACAAAATATCTGGAACGGGTGAAGTAGGATCTCTATTTTGATCTCAACAGAATTATTTAATGTTTTCTTTGGAAATAGCACAAATCTCTTTGAATCTGGAAGAGTTCATGTCTTTGAAGTACCCAATGGCTGCTAACTTTCAATTCCTCAAAATCTGTACAAGGATCTTTGATTGCTAATTGGCTTCCACCAACTGCTCTATTCCCTGTACCTTTCTTCTTGGAAATGATGGATCTTCTGCCCTGTATTTGGAACCAATTTGATTACATATGATGATAGAAAATTCGAGAGATTAAACCTCCACCAAGTTAAGCTATTACATCGAATCACTAATAGGAGGGCCTTCAAAACTAAAACCTTGATATCTAGGTCATAAAGCCTAAAAATCAGATTACATCTTTGACTAATGAAAATAGTCCTTGATTTTTAGAAATGGCGAGGATATATCTCTTGACTACTGATTTTTCTCCCATGATAGATTACCATATCTTCTTAACTATATCTCTTGCAAACAATCAACATATTCTTTAACATGCTCTGTTATCTTGGCTTCTTGTGCAACTGCTTTCGAGCAAAAGACTGGTTTATCAATTAAAAGGAACTTGCAAAGTTCCCAATGGAGATATCCTATTATATGTTTTCAAGAAAATGCAGATATCAGACATCTTTAATACCATCATTACATCAATTGCAGTCGTCAACAAAGAACCTTGTTTTGTGGGCGTAGCAACCATAGCTCACCTTTCTTGTCTGGAGGCAGAGGTTTTGTAGGAACAAAGTTTTACCACTTTAGTTCCAATATAAATATCTTTAGTAGAGTCAAAAATTCCTGCTTATCATGCCAATGAACTAATGCATATTTTATCTAGATATCTGACAGTGAACACATTTGTTTTCGGTGATTGCAAAAACCTCTTGGTGGCACTTTGTAGTTGAGACCTTGAACACTCCTTGGGTGTCTTTTTTCAAGACTGGGCATTTGGATGTGGCATGACGAACACATCCACAACTCGAATTGTGTATTCACCAAGCATCAGTCCCTCTGTTTGTGTCTCTTCCTACATCATGGTTCGATGCCTTTAACCTGTCAAATACTCTAAAAACACAACTATCCTCACCACAGGACACCTGTGCAATCTTTGGCACATGTTCATGGCTCACTATTTGTGGCGTCTTGTGTTGCAAATCACCAATTGCAAAGACAAGAGAAAAAGCCAGGATTTCAACTCCAATTCCAATTTTCGCACCAAGTCTAAGCGAACTCTTTTCTGAATTGGAAACTGGAGAAACATAATCAATAGGCTGATATTTCTTTTTCTCTTAAAACTCCTTTTTTTTCAAGTGCAGACCTTCTTATTACATCAAGGCGTTGATCAAAGGTTGGATCAACATCAATGTACAGAGATGAGGAACAAAGAGCATTTCCAAGACTGCAATCTTTAAGATGATATCAAAACCTGGTCGCAACCCTGGAGTGATTCACATTGAAAATTAAATAATGTCTTTGGCAAACGATCTTGACACTTGGATTTTTGACGATCAAACCCTTTGACACCTGCAACTTCTTTTGACACACTTAGCTTTGATGACTTGTGTGTTGATTTGTGCTCGACATGTGGACTTTGGCATGCATTTGGTTGTGTTTCTAATTCGTTTGTATGTTGATTGCAGGTCTCGGGTGCTGGAGATTGGCTCTCGACCAATAATTTTGCTAGACTAATCATTAAGTCTGTAAAAGAAAACCGAGAGTGTATAACTTGACCATATAAGCCAAAATTGGCTTTATAATACCATTTTTTTATTTTGCTAGAAAATTGCCTTTTAATCCACAGTTAATGATCCTTACTTAATATCAGCCTTAAACACATTTTAAAAGACCAACTTATCTTGATGAAGTGGAATCAAGGCATTATAACACTATAAAGGCATATGGAACAAGGACTTCCACCCTTCCTATACCTCCCTCCAACGAGGTAAGTTAAAAGCTCAACACGATTTCTGGCATATGCAATACCGATGCTCAGGAACAACACTTCTCGGTGCTACGAGAATAACCTCATTCCTGCAACAAAGAGAAAATTGAGAATGTCAGTATCTAGATACTAACATTGGCTCCTTCTGGGGGATGATGCTCTCCCTATGAGGCATCAAGAACAAGCAGACCACTGTGCCTTTTCCTCTGTGCATCCGTGTAACACAGCCTGCAAACTTTTGTCTTTGCAAATATTCACATTCTTTTGTGTTGTGCCTATTCCATTGGGCTAGTGGAGTTAGTCAATAGCATTTCAAATGAAGCCCAAACTTTTGCAACTTATTCAAATTCTGAAGTAACAACATACTTCAACAAACTAATGAATTGAAAATAATCTACCTACTCATACGCCGAGCTTATTTTACACACTACCTACTCTATCCAACTACTTCTATTAGATCAGGTAAAATCATGCTTCCAGTGAAGCCATACAATTATTTGACTGATCGGTACGTCTCTTAATCTGGAAACGAAGAATGCAGGAAATGATAATACACTGATATGCCATTGAAAAGAACAAAACAACCAACCTTCTTTTGAAAAAAGTTCTCTGACATCTAAGCTGCTCAAAGACTCAAGATAATCAACAAACATATCAATAAAGTTGCAAGCAAATACCTATTGTTGTTTTTTTAGCTGAAGATCAAAAAGTCTCTGCATATCCTCCTCCTAAGAATGGCTGTCACCTGTAACTGCCTGCAAATCTGAACATGGCTGTAAAGTAACTTCACTACTGAACATAAATGATTTGTTATTGTCTGCAGATCCACTTTTGAGCATAGTGCATGCAGGATTGCAAATTTCTGGAGATGGCTGATCAATGTCTTCTGTGGATTCATGATGGCTGATTTCTACACATAGTTGTTCTCCATCACAATCTGATTCATAGCTATCGTACATTGGTTGGATGTTCCTCAAGTCAGAAAAATGGATTTGCTTTTCTTCATCAGAGTATTAATCAAAGATAGGTGAACCCATATCTCCTTGGATTTGCACCAGAAAATGAGTAATCTACGAATCCTTCTCTTCACTCTCAGGTGAGAATATATCATGGGGAACTTCTTAAAGAGAAGGAGAAAGATCCTCTTCTACAATTGGTTCCTCTTTCACATCGGAGACATCCGATGCATAAGATATAGGGTATAATGCATGTACCATGCAATCATTAGTACATTCATGAATCATATGTGGAATACTTTCTTCTTGGGAAATAAAAAGAGAAATTTTTTTGCTCATATTTTCATTAGAAGACCAAATTTCATCCTTACTTTCTCTTTCATCAATATCTTCACATAACTCATCACATGAAGAATACTCTACTTCCTGCTGAATATTAAGCTTGTACTTTTCACAACATTCTTCAAAAAGGATTTCAGCTGGGTAAATCTTCTCTAAATGTGATTTAAAAACCATGTGAAAATCCTTCAAGGAATGGATACTAGCAGTAGGAAGAGATTGACACCATTCACAAGCATAGCCTTCTAAGAAAAATTTGAACATCTTAATTAAGACATCCTCATGAACAAAACCATGCTCCAACATACATTTATGAAAATTTAATAAGTGCTCACCAGGGTGATCATGCTTACTTCCTCTAAATCTGGGAAGATAGTCATCCCATTCGACTATGGTAGGCACTGGATGTGGAAAACCATATATGTTGGTGAAATCACAAAATGAATACCTCTGAGCCAAAATAGTTTCCATGGCCATCCTAGATCTTCAACCAGTGGAGTTGTCTATGAATCTCGGAACAATGGAGTCGCCATGGTGAAATATGTGCAATCATGTATCTGCCCTCTTCCTGTTCACCATCAAGAAGTGGATCTGATTGTTGTCATTCTCCCAAGGAAGATATCTTCGTTGCTTCGTCCCCGACAATGACGCCAAAAGATGTTAGTACTAGAAGTTGCCCCTAGATTGCTATAGGGTCAAGCCTAGCACATCTTCAGTTATTGCAATGATTTTATAAATAAGGATGTGTTTTGGGTTTTTAAATAAGGTGGATCAGGTAGATGGA